>JAUTDX010000253.1:0-266686 GCA_030844895.1 Ambrosia x helenae | reverse complement strand
TTTCTCTTTTGTAAATTGTAACCACTCCACCCATTACCTCCAACCACCGATGACAATCACAACCCCTCACTAACAAATCGATTTTTTTTTTGGAGAAACCGTTGGCTTCACAAGGCACACCACCACCACAACCATCCCAACCCGAAACTGGCGTCACCATGTATTCATCACCCCATAATCATCATCCATTCCAGCGACCTCACCGCTGCCACCACCGCCACCATCCATTCCAGTGACCTCACTGCTGCCACTACCACCACCGCCACCATCCAACAGTCGCAAAATCCAGGGGCGCCACAACCGGTGGTTGCCGGTGCCAAGCGGTATATCCATGCAACCGTAAAGATCTCAGCCGCATCCTCCATAATGCTTAGGGACAGAGAATGAAGCAGATGGAGGTGGTGGTGATGTAAGAGATTAGGGACAAAAGAAAGAAGCAGATGCTTCATTTTTTCTCTGTGTTGAAGAAAAATCAATTCATGATTTAATCTCAACTTCGAAGTGGGTCTACATTTTTTTTTTCTTGATTTTCTCTCTGTGGTTAATTTGTGCACTTTCCTAATTATTATTTTTTAATCGGTGGTACACATGAGATTTCAACTATGTTTGAATGTTTTCTAAATATTCTGTATTACATATATAACTATATAAGTGACCTGGATAACTTTAAGTTAGATAGTTTAGGGCTAACTGTTTGAAGTGAAAATGTGCTAACCGAATTACATACCAAACTCCCGCCGTGAGGCACGTAAAACTGCAACCCTACGATCCGCCGCGAGGCGCGGGGTCAACACCTAGTTTGTTACATTGGTCAAAGGGCTCTTGCTGCGTTGAGCCGTTGACTTGTCAAGGCTTAAATGTCCTATTATTTTTTATTTTACAATTATTAGTGTTCCAAATATAATTTCAAAAACTATATCATTTATATAAGTATGGTTACCCTTTTGTTTTTCATTTGCGTACTGCCTACATGTGAATCGTTCGTTTAAATATAACAGCTAGGGGTATGGGATATGAAAACAAGAAAAATTAAAAAAAAAAACTGAACTTTCGTCAGTGATTGCGTTTTATATTTACGATCCCCTAATTAGCTTCAAGATAAATAAGTAAAATATTGATAACTAACTTTTATCCCGGGAGTGTCCCGGGGTTGAAAAATGTAACCATTCTAATAATACTAATACTAATGACACCATGTGTTGCAGTGTTGCGCGATTCTTTCTTGTAGCTTCTCTTGATGAAGTATACTTATCCATATTTAGAAGAGTAAAAATTCCAATGATGCATGACGATTGGGTTAAATTTCAACATTGTATATAAGAACCTGGTTTAAAAGAAAAAACATGATTAATGAATAACCTGAACACTTTGTGTTTTTTTTCCAGTATGAACGAAACCCCATAAAAAATAGTTGTTTTTTTCTCCGTTTTTTTATATAGCATTATGGTACTCGTTGGAAAGATAATAAAACGCTCGTTAATTTAGTGTAATTTTTTTCTTTAAAAAACCGTATATAAAAGATATTAACGTTTAAAAATGATGGGAGGAAACATTAGAGAGAAAGATCTAAATTTGTTTTTAAATTCTTAAAGAGATTAGTGTTAGATAAGTGTCTCTCACCTTAACGTGCCACGTGGCAAATTCAAAGGAGGGTTGAGGCCTCCATTGAATGCCACCTCATCAATATTCGATTCTTTTATTATAAGTTATAGATATAGATTATTATTATTGTAGATTATAGGAGAAAAATTGCTCGAATAGTCCCTGTGGTTTGCTCAATTTTCACCTATAGTCCCCAAGTTTCCAAAATTACAGGCTTAGTCCCGAAACAGTGAACTTTTTGCACTCGGATAGTCCCTGGAGCTAACTGACGTTAAATAAAACCAGTTAAGTGGGTGTGAAATTACTAAAATACCCTTACTTTAATAAAAATAAAAAAATCAATTAAATAATAAAATAGAAAGAGGACCCACATAACCACTTAGCCAATCATGTGTCTCCAACAATCCTTAGTGGGGCCCACACACTTCATCTTCCCACCCTAATCACCTTCATCTTCCCCACCACTACCCTCACCACCACCAACCACCACCACCACCACCACCCTCTCTCTGTTACCCGCTTCCAATAACCACCTCATTAATCCACCATCAACCTCCTTCAGACCCATCACCCGAATACCACCATAGCTTCATCATACACCACCACAATAACCCTCTGTGACCATCGCAATCCAATCACCAGCAACCATAATAGCCCACAGTCACCTTTCACAACCGATATCCACAACCGGTATCATCTCTCAGATCCAATAACCTCACCATGGTTTATTAACAAACCCACAAAGGGAATATTGAGTTGGGGTAATACCTGTGATAGTGACGAAGGCGGCGCCACCGCTGGATCCACCGCCGTCGCCTCCTATTCCTCTCTCTCCTCCGGATTTGCAGCTTCTTCTACAGCTGAAGATGTTACTAAAGGAATCGATGGAACTGGACTCACAGCTAAGCTATGTTTCATGTTTGTTTGTTCATATGCGATGTTTTTTTCCACTATATTGCTCCAAATAAGTGTGTGTGTGTGTTTTTGCTTTTGCAGTAGATGTTAATCATTTTGATAGAAAAAAATAAAGTCAACGTTTGTTAAATCGTTTTCTGCCTTGTTCAATAATTCTTCATCGACACAAAACAATTTAAGGCACGGTCAACAGAGAGGTGGGTGGTGGTGGTGGGGGTGGTGGTGATGATAGGGTGGGAAGATGAAGTGTGTGGGCCCCATAAGGATTGTTGGAGACACATGATTGGCTAAGGGGTTATGTGGGTCCTCTTTCTATTTTATTATTTAATTGATTTTTTTTATTTTTATTAAAGTAAGGGTATTTTAGTAATTTCACACCCACTTAACTGGATTATTTAACGTCAGTTAGCTCCAGGGACTATCCGAGTGCAAAAAGTTCACTGTTTCGGGACTAAGTCTTTAATTTTGGAAACTTGAGGACTATAGGTGAAAATTGAGCAAACCACATGGACTATTCGAGGCAATTTTCTCTAGATTATAGATATGCACTTTTACTATGGAAATGAAGATTTTGTTGAAAGTTGGGATAATGATTATTTTTCATGTATTTGCAAAGTTAAAATTTGTGCTAAAAGTTGAAATACAACTTTGTATTCATTTTTCACCATTTGTGTATGTTAAAAGAAGTTTCTAAATTAGGACACGGTTATGTACTTATATGCACTTTTCTTTCATAATCGTGTAATAATAATTTTGTTTACACTATATTTAAAATTTTAGAACTTTATTGGTTTTTTACATGAGCCTTACTAGTGAAGTTTCACCTAAGTGAAAAAAAACCCCTAACGCCTAAAGTATAACAGAAAAATGGTTACACTCACGATGAGTGTTACCATTTTAGGAAGATCTATGGCTTTATGCAAATCAAACAATACCAATTATCCTCTAATTTTCCTTGCTTATTCTTTAACTATTTTAGAAAGATCCATGGCTCTATGTTCATGCGAAATTAACCGTCTTTACAACTATTGTGACACGCCTGTGTCTTACGAACAAAAACTGACCATACATCATTTTCTTTTTCGGTAATCATTTAACTATGGTAACTCTAACGTTGATTGATAGTGTCACATTTAAACTATAAGAAAATAACCCGAATCACCCATTCTATGCTAAAATCTGTGCGACTTCGACCATAGCATTTACACGACTTTAACTCTAAAAGTCAACCAAGAGTGACAGGATAATATTAAGCGACTTAAAAAAAAAAAAAGACAAAAGTTGCAAAAGTTTTTACTCAATGGACTAAACTTAAATCTTTTTCCTAAAAATAGAAACAAAAGTAATTAATACACAACTGTGTCTCTCAAATAATCAGATATACACAGAGACATACATACATACATAGATACATACATTATATAAACAACGAAGGACCTATATGTGTTAATTATATCTACTACCGGCGCTGTCAATCACTTCATCTGCTGCTGATCGTCTTCATGTTCATCGTCTACAGATCGTCCTTCACGTCTCCGTTACCGGCAACCGTCTCACACGGTAACCTAATGGTACTTATCTCTTCCTAGTTCCTACCACCTGATCACACACACAAAAACTCTGTTCAATTTATTACACTCGTTTGTTTACAGTTATTTACTTTTAAATAGTTGTAGTTTTAGGTTTCGTTGAAGACGGAGAAACATCAGTTGCTTCCAATTGCTTTTTGTGCGCATGGTGCCAAAACCCTAACTCTGTGAATTAGGCATCTGTGTGGTATATACGCTATTTTATATCTAAATTACTATTTATATAGTTATACTGTTGTTTTAGAACTTACAAATACAGAATTATATACAAACTAACAATATAGTACTTTAGTGTTGGGTTTAGGGTTTTAGGGTATTACACTATTATGAGAGAGCAAACTAAGAGTAGCTGCAGCTCCTTACTTATAGAAGTGAACAAACATAAGAGAACTAGTTTAGTGTTATGATGTTTCATATTATGGTACTTTAGAACATCTCCGATTGAGATGATGTGTGCCGTTGGTTTGGCCTGTCGACAAGGACTCATTCGGAGCAAGCGTGTGGGGACCACACGCACGCATGGACTTTTTTTTTTCTGATATATTTTTTTAGATAAAAGTGAGTGTGAGGTGGAAGTTTGTGTAGGTTTGGGGTTGGAGGTAAAATGAAAGTTTTTTTTAGGTTGGTTTGAAATCTGACGTGGCATGCTGTTGGTTTGAAGTTTTTGCCACTGGAGATGCTTTAAGGATTTTCCACAGAACAAACTAAGAAGAGTTGCAGTTGTTTTAATTGTTAGTTGTTACATATATTGTGTTCTTCAGTTGCAAAATTGATATGATTTTGATGTCTTATCTAATATCGGTACTGTTAAATTTACTATTTATATAGCATTTCTTTATCTGCACCGATTACAAATCATATTCATTTTGAATTGGAAATTAAAGAAGGGTGGGATGACTGATGAGTGAGTCGTACTTGGTGTTGAAGTTCAGAGCCTAGAACCACTTGAATTAGAAGGAAATGAATCATAAGAGTTGTTACATATATTGTGTTCTTCAGTTGCAAAATTGATATGATTTTGAAGTCTTATCCAATATCGGTACTGTTAAAAAAAAAAGAAACGCTCAAGGAAGCATCATAAGAGTATATAAACTCATCCGAAATAATCTATCGAATTACTTATTGATCAAGTTCTGTTGTGATGTATTCTATGAGGTATGAATATAGACTACTGACCTTGAAGTAATAAGAAACTTAACCAAAAAGGAAAATGAAAATAAATAAAAGGGTTTTGATAAAGATAGCACTAAGGGATATGGTTGAATGTTTAATTTCCAACCACTAAAGTATATTGATTAAAAAATTTAAAAAAACTCGGATGTCATAACTACCCGTCACTGATGATTCTGATTGGATGAAACCATTTCCTACAATCAACCACCTATAGATGTAATGAAAACTTACCTCTTCACCATAGCCCATAGGCCTAAAGGCTAAGGTTATTACAACACAAAATAAAATATAGGGAGGTGGGTGCCATTGAAAAACATGGTAAAGACAATGGTTAAAGAAGGTGGGGCGGGTTTTCTTGATCTATGTGGTAGGAGACGAGACTCGAGGGAGAAAATATGTATAGAAAACCCTAAGTACTTGTAGGGTGCTAATTAGAGGATTTCATCTTCTTTGTTGGTATATGCTTAAGATGTTGAGTGTATCATGGTGTTGGAAGAATGGAATGCTTTGAAATGATAAAACAAGTGCATATTTGAAGGTTGACCTTTTAGACATCTTGAATTTAATAAAAAACAGTGTCACGCAAGTAAAGTACCTTGTTTCAGCAGGTTCCATTGTTTTTTTAATTATCTTGTAGTTAACTGTCCTGGTAAAAAGAATTACTATTTGTTCAAATGCTGTATTGTAAGCTGTACTGCCCCCAAAAAATTAGCATTTATCTTTATGATTTTTGTCTTATGATAATTTTAATTTAGACTTGCACACCAGGATTGAAAATCAACCATCTAATAGAAGATGGATACGAGTAATTGGAGGCCTACTCCGGGTGCAAGTGGCACCATTGGTGACCCCACTATGGAATCTGTTGATTGGAGGGCTCAACTGCAAGCAGATTCACGGCAAAGGATCGTGAACAAGATGTATGTACTTGTATTATTCTTTTTAGTTGTTGATTTTTTATTGTGTTCTCAAATAATTGGTTTTGCGGGTGCAAACGAGCCGAGCTTGAGCTTGTTAATTATTTATTAATTAATTTATATAAATATAAATTATAATAATTATTTTATTTATAAATTTATTTATAACATTATATAATTTATATATATATATATATATATGTGTGTGTGTGTGTGTGTGTGGGTGTGTATAAATAGTGTTTATCATTTAAATATATATATATATATATATATATATATATATATATATATATATTTAATATATTAGTAAAAAAACTATATAAATAATGGGCTCGTTTACGCTCACAAGCTGGTTCGTTTACTAAACAAGCTTATTTTTAGGCTTGGGCTCAAACTAGTTTAAGCTCAGTTCATTTCGAGCTCTTTATTGAGCCTGTCGTGAGTAGCTCGGCTCGTTTACATTCCTTGTTATGCTGATCTGCTTGAGTGCCATTTGCTTGCGTTACTGGTTCTCTAAGCATTTAATTTGGAAAATGATGCTTTCCTTCTGAAATTTCTGCTAAATATCCAGCATTGTTTTGACTGACCTTGTGTAGCATGGATACCTTGAAGAGGCATCTTCCATTCTCTGGACACGAGGGACTACAGGAGCTTAAGAAAATTGCTGTAAGGTTTGAAGAAAAGATTTATACTGCTGCAACAAGCCAGGTTTGTTGCGTTCTCTATATTATATTTACAGCTTTGTAGTTGTTGCCGTTTTTTTTTTTTCCTTTGCGAAGTAAAGATTTTGCAAGTCATTATGTACAATGATCCAAGTATTTCAAATTAAGACAAGGAAGTGATATCATGTTTGTCATGTACGGTGCCTTAAAATCATGTAATTTTATTTGGTTTGCAGTCTGATTATTTACGGAAGATATCCTTGAAGATGCTGACTATGGAGACTAGATCACAAAATCCCATGTCAGACCCCATGCAGGCAAACTCAACTGCTAATAGTGTTAACCCCTCAGATCCAGGTATCTTAATCTCATAATATGATATTGTGCAATTTTTGCCATTAATTTTACAAATATGATATTTGTAGGAATAACTCTATGTCAATGCCTTTTCTAGTATATTATTTGATGTTTCTCCAATGGATAGGTTCTCAGGTGATGCAGCAAGTGAACAACCAAGGGCAACAACTTCCTATTCCTGTTCCATCGAATAATATGCAACAAGGACAACAGATGATGTCACAGAGCATGCATAATAACATTGGTTCAACTGGAATGCAAGGCTCTTCTAGTTTATCATCTGCATTGCCACCTGGCAGTGGCTTACAACAACCCACAATGGCAAATGTTGCTGGTCAAAATTCAAACTTGCAGAACATTCAAAACATGTCTGGTGTTCAACAAAATACTGTAGGCAATACAATGGGGAACAATAATTTTGCAAATCAAAGGCAAATCCCAGGACGGCAACAACTTGTTCCGCAACAGCAACAGCAGCAACAACCACAAAATCAAAATTCACAGTATCTTTATCAACAGCAGTTGCAACAAATGGCAAAACAGAAACTGCAACCGTCAATGCAACCACACATTCAGCAGCAACAACAGCAACAACAGAATATGTTACAGCCAGGTCATCTGCAAACGTCTCAACAATCTGTTATGCAACCCACAATGATGCAAACATCTTCTCTCTCTACAGTTGTACAAAATCAGCAGCCTGTAGTACCACAGTCATCACAACCGTTAATGAATCATCAACAATCGGTTTTAAGATCACAAAGGCCGCAACAAGTACAACCAATTCAGCAGCAAGTACAACCAACACAACAGAATTCAATGGGGCAACAGACAAATGCGACAAACATGCAACAAAACCAGCTTATAGGACAACAAAATAACTACTCTGACATGCAGCAGCAACAGCAGAGATTGATAGGCCAGCAAAATAAGCTTTCAAGTCTACAACAGCCACAACAGCAGTTAATTGGTCAACACAACAATCTTTCTAGCATGCAACAGCAACAATCTGGTCAACAGCAACAGTTGCTTGGAATTCAATCTGGTAACACCAGCATGCAGACCAATCAGCATTCAGTGCAACAAATGCTACAATCTAATAAGATGCCAATTCAGCAACAGAATCAGCAGAGTTCAGCAAATCTGTTGTCAACACAGGTTCAACAATCACAACCACAGTTACAGCAGCAGGTGATGCCACACATGCAATCACAACCTGGCCAGTTGCAGCAGCAGCAGGTGGGTATGCAACAACAACCAAATCTGCTGCAAAGGGATATGCAACAAAGACTTCCAACAGGTGGTTTTCAGCAGCCAAACGTGATTGATCAGCAGAAACAGCTATATCAGCAACAGAGAACAATGGCAGAGGCTTCATCAAGTAGAGCTTTTTTTGTTTTTTTATTACTGTTTATTTTTAAATATTGAACTATATTCATTGAGCCAATGCATGAAACTTCTGCCTTGCTGTAGCATCATTAGATTCGACATCTCAGACTGGCAATTCAAATGGAGGAGATATTCAAGAGGAAGTGTATCAAAAGGTTTTGTATATTATACTACATTTCTTTTGAAGCAGTGAAAGCACCCGGTGTCACAATTTGCATTTGAGTTGAACAAAGTCATCACCATTTCGAAACCAAAGTTTACCTTTGCTTTTCTTCGCACTGATTAAAAAAATAAAATCGTTTTGAGTAAAAGAATTGAAAGTTAGTGTATACAACTTTTTTTGCCTGTAATGAATTAATGATCCATGTATTGGCATTTTCTTGTTTATACCAGGTTTAGACGTAACAATACTTTTTTATTTGGATAGCATTATCACCATTTTGACCTTGATTTTTTTCTAACCTGATTACAGATAAAAGCTATGAAGGACCTGTATCTAGTAGATTTGAATGATATGCACCAGAAATTTCTTTCCAAATTGCAGCAGGTTAGTTATTGTCTCATATCTAAATGGAAAGTCTTTTCAGTATAAGAGCATGTACAAAAAATAATATGTTATATTGCAAAAGCATACAGCGAAATGCAACCTCTTGTCCTCTTCTTTCTTGATTTAATGGAAACCTTTTGTTGTTCAGCACGATTCTCTTCCTCAGCAACCAAAAAACGAGCAACTTGATAAGCTTAAAGTATTTAAAAATATGTTGGAGCGTTTAATACACTTCTTACAACTTCCTAACCATGCAATGATAGCTAATTATAAAGACAAGCTGAGTGGTTATGAGAAGCAGATTATTCATCTCATCAATACAAATAGGCGGAAACCAGGGGCCCCTCTACAGCAAGCACAAGCACTTCCTCCACAACATATGCAATCTTTGCAGCAATCACAACAACCACATTCTCAATTGACACAAGTTCAGCCACATGAAACTCAAATGAATTTACATGGTTCCATGGCACCAATGCAACAGAATAATATGGGGAATATACAGCAAAATCCTGCCGTTTCTCTCCCAGGAGGTTCAAATACCCAGCATAACATGATGAATTCCATACAGCCGAGTTCTAATCTTGACCCAGATCAGAATACCAGTATGAACTCCTTACAGCATGTCTCTAGTGGTTCTCTGCAACAAAATACAGTGAGTGGGACCCAACAAGTAAACATGAACCCATTGTCACTACAGGCAAACTCTAATACGCTTCAACATCAACAATTTAAACAGCAGGAACTGCTTCAAAGCCAGCAACTGAAGCAACTTCAACAACGCCAGTTGCAGCAACAATTTCTGCAAAAACAGCAACTTATGCAACAGCAGCAGCAGCAACAACAGCATCAATTTCACCAACAAACAAAGCAGCAGCTGTCAGGAAATCAATTATCTCAGCTTCCTCAGATAAGTGACGGTGGTGATGTTAAACTTAGACAGCAGATGAACGTAAAACCAGGTAGTTTACAGCAGCATCATGCAGCAGCAGCAGCCGCCCAGCGATCAGCTTATCACCAACAATTAAAGCCAGGTGCTCCATTTTCACCTCAACTTCTTTCGGCTGCTTCTCCACAAATGTCACAACATGCATCTCCTCAGATTGACCAGTCAAACATGTTCAAATCTGCCAACTCACCATTTGCCGTACCTTCTCCTTCAACTTCCTCTGCATCTCCTCTCCCTGGGGAGTTTGAGAGAATAAATGGTGTTTCATCACTATCTAATGTTGGGAACATTGGGCATCAACAACAACCGTCTTCTTCAGTGTTACCTAATCAAATTGGTACACCTGGAATATCTGCATCCCCTTTACTTGCAGAGTTTACTAGTCCAGATGGAAACCATGGTGTTCTGCCATCAATGGGACTCGGAAAGTCCAATGTTACAGAACAGCCTCTAGAACGCTTACTCAAAGCGGTCCGTTTTTTAACTGCACTTTGTGTATAAAATAATAAGGATCATGGGTCAAACCAATCAGGGTAAAACAGATTGGGTAAGGGTTCAAAATAGGTCATTTTTGTACATTAGTTCAAAATAGGGTAAAACAGGCTGGTTGGGTTGACTCGCAAAACACAGTCTTATTCAAAATATATTTTCATAAATTAGTTCGTGTTTTGATTACAGAAACCCATATTTTTTCATTTTAAAGGTTATATATAATAAAACAAATTTTGGGCATACCTGTAACCTGTTTACCCTGTTCTACTTGTAGCTAGATTTCTTATTTGACCCACTTGAGATAAAAACTCAACCAAAACTTTTTCTTCATCAATGAATATGTCGAAATTGCTACGAGGAAGTTGGTTTTTGATGCTTTTGGCTGTTGGCATAAGGTATAAGCTAACATCTTGTAATTATTTATCTTCATAGGTAACATCGATTTCACCTACAGCTTTGAGTGCTTCAGTTAGCGACATTGGTTCAGTTGTCAGTATGATTGATAGGATTGCAGGGTCAGCACCAGGTAATGGGTCAAGAGCTGCAGTTGGTGAGGATTTGGTTGCCATGACAAAATGTCGTCTTCAGGCTAGAAATTTTGTCACTCAAGATGGTACAAATGGCATCAGGAAGATGAAACGATTTACAAGTGCGATGCCGTTAAATGTTGTATCATCTGCTGGCAGTGTAAATGATAGTTTTAAGCAATTGAGTGTTTCTGAGACTTCAGAACTGGATTCAACAGCATCTTCTGCTATCAAAAGGCCCCGGACTGAGGTACTATCTTTGCAACTTTTGTATTTTTTTTCTCCCTACTGTATACATAGAGGCTAGAAACCAATTTGGACTATCTTTGCCCCCTTTTCAGTTCACATGGCCTACCCCAAGTCTCCAATTTCAGTTCTGTTAGTTGTGCAAGATAAATTCAGCTTTATATGTTTCTACCATGTATATTTTTTAAAATTCTTAATATGATAGAATCCAGCTAGACCCTTAACCCAATTGCAGCCCGTAGCCAGTCAAAGTCAGAGTCAACAGGCTGAAGTTTAGGAGCAGTTATCTCTATTTATGCTTATTAATATTTCTTGTTCCATTTTTGAGAATTCTCTATGCTTTATCTTGTCATTGTTAGGATTAAGTGGCGCAGCGGAATAACCGATTCACAACGAACACGCAATAACAAACGAGAAAATATAAAGCACGACACACGAACACGAGAATTTTATGTGGTTCGGTTCCAGTGGGGAACCTACGTCCACAGGCTGCAACTAGGGGTATATTATTAAGCTGTGATCACTATTACAATTACATAGACAGGATATATATAGAGACTATACTAGGGTTTAGGCTTGGTGAACAAGAAAACCTAAATAGGCTTCCTAACATAGTTATCAAAAGCCATCGCCTTGACCGCCTAGGCGACCAATTTCCTAGAAGCCACCAGATCCCGCTTTTCCCTCCTAGATAAAAAAAAAGCCATGGTCTGCTTTTCAAAACCTAGTCCCCTGACTAGTATAATCGACCAATTCTTACCAATTTATAGAGATATATATAAATCTCAACCAAATCTTTTCTTTTATAGTTTTTAAATATATTTGATTTTTAAAACACTTATAGATATTGAATTATTCTTCAATATATAAGCACCTCAACTCATTGATTTACCATCAACTGATTTTGTCTACTATATAGTTATCAAAGGCGTGTTACTCCTTTTAGCAAGTATGGTTAAATCAGTAAGTTTATATTTATATTATTTTATAAGATGATTGTTATTTGTAATGGTTTGGTGATTTTTTTTTGTTTGCGCTCTTTTTTTCTCAGGCCCGCGCTTTTTTTGCGCTTCTCGCCTAGGCCACAGGCGGAGCCTAAGCGCCTTGAGTGCGCCTCACGCCTTTAATAACTATGCTTCCTAAACATCCAATAAAACAAGCCCAATAGCAATAACTAACCCAAGGACTTCACACCCAACAGTCATATTAGGGTTCTAATCCTTGTAATTCATGACCTCCCATTCTCGAATTTGGGCACTACCCTGTATTTGATTTCCGTATTTTAATCTATCAGCTTTCTGGATCTATCATAATATATATGTTTTATAATTATATAATCAACGGATGGGGGCATTGCTATAAATCTATAATGGTCGGAATTATATATTGTTCATATATATGATAATAACGATAATCATGAAAATATCATGACTCGTACCGGTCGCGGTCATGATTGAAGATTTGGAATTTTGAATCATGAGCGGACAACTATGATGCCTACTTGATCCCTTTTTTTTATTTCAACTTTTTTAATCAATAAATGAAACCTGGAGATGAAGGGTTTTCTTTTTTTTTTTTGGCTACAGACCAATCATGCCCTTTTGGAAGAAATAAAGGAGATAAACCGGGGACTCATTGATACCGTGGTAGCTGTTAGTGAGGAAGATGTTGATCCAGCTGCAGCCACTGCAGCTTCAGAGGGTGGTGACGGCACCGTGGTTAAATGCTCCTTTAGTGCTGTAGCTCTTGGTCCAAACTTGAAGTCACAGTATGCTTCAGCACAGATGGTGTGTAATTAACCATATGCTAATATTTTATGTTTTTTATATACTTTTTTGCTTTCCACGTTTCATGCCTAATATTTTCCCCCAATTAAATGTATAGTCGCCTATCCAACCATTAAGGCTGCTTGTTCCTGCAAATTATCCAAATTGCTCCCCAATGCTCTTGGATAAGTTCCCCGCTGAAGTCAGGTGATAAAAAAAACTTTAATTATTTGAAACAAGTCTGATTTTTACCTTTTTAATGCAGTTGCCTTTGTTGCTCTTTATACATCTAGAATTTTTTTTTATAACTGTCACTACAATTACTATGATAACTCAAATATCTTCAATGATTTGGCTAGAGATTTTTCTGATATTAGGATAGTATTTGTTGCCATCTTATCTTGATGGGAAATTTTTTAAGCTAAATTTACCTATTTGTCCATTGTTGTTTGTTAGGCTTCTGATAATTCTACTACGTTATTGAAGCTGGAAACAACTATGCTTGCCCACTGTTTGTCAAGGTTCGTCAAAGTTGATTAACCGAAAAATCGAACCATCTTCAGCTAAAATGGCAAAATCAATCAGTTTTGATTTCCAAATAACTGAAATCTTGGTTGTAGGTTTGATTTTGTGTCGGTAAACAACCCATGCTCGCTGTTGGGCGTGGGTCATTTAGGCCCCTGCCTAAGGAGGGCAGCCGAACTTAGTTAATCATAGAATCATGCCCTGATTATGTTAATATGTTTATTAATTAGTGCTTTCTTTCTTAAGTTGTAAACCCTACTTTGGGTATTATATATAGTTGATAGGTCTGTGTAATTCTCGTCACCTCATAAATAATATCCTAACCCTAGTTGCAGTCACAGCTTAGACCGAATAAACCACGTTAAATTCCCATGTCGTTTATTGCTTTCGTGTTTGTGCTCTGTTTGTGTGTGCTTTTATCCTAATACTCACCTCAATTTGTTGGCCTCTAACTGCATTCATGATGTTAGTTTTGTCACACAAGATCTTTTTGGTTTGTCAATAGTAAAGGGCACCTTGGCACAAAAACTAAACATAATGTACAAGCCTTGCAGTTAAAAGTAAAGAACATAAGAGGCAATATTTATGGGATGGAGCGAAGGAGGAATATAATTATCTTTTGACATGCTTGGTTTGATTTTTGTTTACAGCAAGGAGTTTGAGGATCTTTCAACAAAAACAAAATCAAGATTCAGTATTTATCTGAGAAGCCTTACGCAACCAATGTCACTTAAAGACATTGCAAGAACTTGGGATGTTTGCGCACGTGGCGTTATATCAGAGTATGCTCAGCAAAGTGGTGGTGGTACCTTTAGCTCTAAATATGGTACCTGGGAGAACTGCTTAAGTGCTGCTTAATTATGGTTGGAAGCTATGTTTCAAAGTATAGTTGTTTTCCATGCTTTTACATCTTTGCATATTTCAACGAAATTTATTTAAAATGTCATGCTGTATGATAAAACCGTGTGTATATTTATAAGCTTCAGTCTTTACTGTTTATTTTTGGTTCCTTTTTTAGTCAGGAATGTCGTCGCAAAAACATTGTGCACATACGTTTTTTTGGTTTTTTATGTGTTAAAATGATAGAATTGCGTTGGCAGAGGGAATCAGAGATTTTATTTTTGGTTTGTTTCTGTCACAATTGAAGAGTGCTATTCGACGAAGGGTGTCACGTATGCGCTAGCTAGGCAGGAGATGGCTTACACTCACGTAAATATGAGGGAATATATGCTTGGTGACTAGGGTTTTCTAGGGAATATTTTTATGATTTTTTTCAAATTTTACAGATAATTATGGATTTGGTATATACCTTATTCTATATGCCGTAACTAGTTTGGTCATTATCACAAACAACAAAATTAAAAGAAACTGTTATATCCATGTTGAAACTAAAACCTGACTACTATTTCTACTAAAAAATAAAATCAAAACCACGGCTTTTTTGCGGTTCAAAAAAAAAAAAAAAAAACCACGGCTTTTTAATAAAATATAAAACCAAAAATTCAAAACCCTAGGTTTTATATATAATCATTAATCATAGCACAAAACAAAAATCAGTTGATTAACTAACATTATATTTTTAAACATATTACACGTTAGTTGTTATATTAATTTATGCCCCACTTACGGTGTGCGCATATAATGTATATATGTGTGGCCCTTGGGAGGCAAAAGTAAAGTTGCACTAGTTTTAACGTTATTTTACTAATTTCGTGAAAATAACGTTAAAAACGACGGACGGTTAATCATGCATCATGTGGTGGCGTTGATAGCCAAAAGACAAAGGGGTACATGCACCGATTGGGTTTGTCCTGATTGCTAAGTGTTTTGTGCCTTATGTCCAAGGCTTGATACCAAACCACATCGAGCCGGGAGTCTCACTGGAAGCAGTCTCTCTATTCTTAGGGATAGAGGTAAGGCTGTCTACATCTTACCCTTCTCAGACTCTACCTTAGTTTTGCTATAGATGGGATAAACTGAGTATGATGATGATGAGTTGTTATATTAATTAAAATAAAATTAAATTACACGCATGGTATGTTTACAGGTTTAATCCTCACTCTTTGCTCGTGAGTAACATAGATGGTTCAAGTTTTCAAAAATTGTAGGTTTAAGCCTTCCTGTTTGCTCGTGATGGTTTTGGTTCCAAATTTTTAGAAATTACAGGTTTAAGCCTCACTGTTTGCTCGTGAGTAACATAGGTCCAAGTTTTAAAAAATTGTAGGTTTAATCCTTCATGTTTGCTTGTGATGGTTTTGGTTCCAAGTTTTTAGAAATTACAAATGTAATCCTCACTGTTTGCTTGTGGGTAACATAGATGGTCTAAGTTTTTAGAAATTACAGGTTTAATCCTCACTGTTTACTCGTGGGTAACATAGATGGTTCTTTTCACTAACTTTGTAAAATATTTTTGAAGTTTTGGTGACTCCTTATAACTAAAAAAAAACTTAAATCCGAGCAACCCCATCTGTTAAACTAATGACTAACGTCGTCTTTTTGTTAGTGTCTACCCTCCACCCCAACCACTGTACCACAATCCCATTTTTTGGCAACCCAAGCATAACCTTGACTACCTTGTTACAATTCTCGATAACCGAAATGGAAACCACCAACACCTTTCTTCACTGCCTCAGTTGAAATAAATCCCTGGCTCATCGTTGTTGGAAAATCAGGCCCTTTGATCGAACACAAAACACACGAGATTGAACGAACTCGTTCGACTCTTTTATTATCAACCAAAGCACACCAAATACAATAGACCTAACCATCTATTTATATTATACTTATTCTAATCCTAACCAAACTCAAACTCTATTTAAATAATAAATAAACCGACTAGATAAACCTATCTAGTTAAACCAATAATTATCCCTAATTAAATACAAAAGACACAATAAATAATTCACCAAGAATTATCTATAACCCGTCTTGATTTTATCTCCTAATTCAAGATTAACGTCTTCATTCTCCCCCTTAATCTTGAATTCGACTCGCTTCTTCACATCCGCACTGTTACCGACAACTTCAATTGTTTGACCAAGATTCATATCTCCCTCTTCCCGGGTCACCAGAACTACACTATTCTTGACCACCGATCAAAGAAAAAAAAACAAGCTCCCCGCTTCTTCCGTTTTTTCTTTCCTTGCTAGACACGACAAGATTCAAAGCACCCCGCTTTGACGAATCTTCTTCCGTCCGTCTATCCGCAAATTCCGATCAGATACATCTGCCAAAAAGAATAACCTACACCGGTTTTTCCATTCTTATCCTTGGCGGGAAGGACCGGGTCTTGATCTCACCTAGATTGAAAGTTGCTAATGCTATGAAGTTTATCACCACTGAACCGATCACTGGTCACCACTGCCATCCTGAACGGTACTCCCCGTTATACTGGCTGACCCGAACCATCGTTCTCTATAAATAACCGTCAAAAACTCTCACCTTCACTGGTTCGTCACTGAACCGATGTGAATCGATAATTTACCCCCTACTAATGTAAACCACCAACAAAGACAATAACATCCCGCTCTTCCGTCTTTTCGGTCACCAAACGAATTCCTTAGCTTCCCGCTCTTTCGTTTATCCGCGACACGCCAGTTGGTTTTAAAGAAAAACCATTGATGTCATAAACCCATAAGCTCCCTCAGATTCCGTCCTGAAAAGCTCTAACTTTACTAACAGCCTTTGACGTCGCCAATCACAACAAGCCCACTACAAATATTGCACGTAATTGTATTAACCACACAGTAAACAAGCAAGTAGTAAACTTGCTTCAATTCTTTATTTTTTTCTCGACAGCATCAGTTAAATCCTTCACGAATTCTTTCCCTCGTGACTTTGCGACTTCAGCCAACTAATTCCATTGGCCCACAAATTGACTTTCACAATTAGTTCATGAAATAATCATCTACGAGTTGTTTATTACGACCGCCCTGAAACAAAATTGTTTCATGTGTAGAAAAACGTTCCGCTACCCACTTTTCTCTGTCTTAAATCTTATACCTCACTTGCAACCCCGCGAGGGGCCGCTCCCCTGCTCGAAAGTCGACTCTCACCAAGGAGCCGAGAGGGTTAAAGAAGCACGTCTTCAAACTCTAATGTCTGAATTTGAAGGTTTAAAGATGAAAGACAGCAGCACCATCGATGAGTATTCAAGTAATATCGCTAGTATTGCCTCAAGGTCTGCGACTCTTGGAGAAAAAATAGATGAATCAAAGCTTGTCAAAAGGTTTCTGAACGGGCTGCCAAAGAGATTCATCCACATGGTCGCATCCCTCGAGCAAGTTATCGGTTTAAAGACAGTTACTTTCGATGATGTAGTGGGTCGGTTAAAGGCCTATGAAGAGAGGATAGGCGCTGAAGAGAATCCCACAGGGAAGCAGGATCAACTACTCCTCACGTATGAGGAATGGGAAGCAAAGAAGAAGCAGGGCAGCAGCTTCGGACGCGGAAAAGGAACTTCATCCGGAGCTGGCTTCAAGGGCAAGGGACGGGGACGGGGTAAGTCTACGGGAAAAGGAAAGGAAAGAGACGCCTCGAAAAAGGACCGATCCAAGCTCAAGTGCTTTCGGTGCGATGGACTAGGGCACTTCTCAAGTGATTGTCCCACACGAAAGGATACCGTGGAGAACAACAACTTGACTGTGGACGACGAACCGGTATTATACATGGGAACTCATGAAGGTGTTTTCTTGAATGAAGACCGAGTTGATCTAAAAACGTATGATAAGAGCCCGCGAGAGATTAATACTTGGTTTCTCGATAACGGGGCAAGCAATCATATGACGGGAAACAAAGGGTGGTTCTCAAGTTTGGATTCTCGGGTCAAAGGCTGGGTTCGTTTTGGAGACGGTTCACGAGTTGAGATAAAAGGCCGTGGCAACATCACCCTAGAAGGGAAGACGGGTAAACAACGTGTCTTGAAAGATGTCTATTATATTCCAGCATTAACAAACAATATTATTAGTGTTGGACAAATGGACGAGACTGGACACAAGGTGATAATCGAGCAAGGAGTATTGTCAATGTTCGAGCCAAGCGGAAGCATTCTAATGAAGGTACCTCGCTCGACAAACCGTGTATACAAGATTAATCTAAAAATCGTCTTGCCAGTGTGTTTGCAGGTTAACCTTCATGACGACAATTGGCTTTGGCACGCTCGACTTGGCCACCTAAATTTTGAGGCCATGAAGTTGTTGTCCAAGCAATCAGTAGGCATGCCGGGCATAAACCATCCTAAAGAGATCTGTGATGCTTGCGTGGTGGGAAAACAAGCGAGGGGATCTTTTCCAAAGGAAGTGAAATATAAAGCTGCAAGTCCACTCGAGCTGTTGTATGCTGATTTGTGCGGCCCAATTGTACCGAAGACACAAGCAGGCAATCAATATGTGCTGCTTATCGTTGATGATTTTAGCCGATTCATGTGGGCTTATTTACTCAAGACAAAGGACCAAGCTGCGAGTACCCTCATGGAGTTTGTTACAAGCACAGAGAAGAAACTTGATACAAAGCTAAAGTCATTAAGAACCGATAACGGAGGCGAGTTCACCTCACATGTTCTAGGGAAGTTCTGCAAAGAGAAAGGAATTTCTAGGCAATTTACGGCCCCATACACCCCTCAACAAAATGGGGTTGTGGAACGGCGTAACCGAACTGTGATCGGGATGACTCGAAGCATCTTAAAGGCGATGTCCGTACCACAACGGTTCTGGGGAGAAGCAGTCATACATTCAGTTTTTCTACTAAACCGGTCACCAACGAAGGCTTTAAAGGGTGCTACGCCTTACGAACAACTCAAGAAACGGAAGCCGGATTTTTCGTTTATCCGAGTATTTGGTTGTGTGGGTTATGTGAAAATCCTAACAACCGGTTTAAAGAAATTGGATGACAGAGGTGTTCTAATGGTATACTTTGGATCGCAATCTGAAACGGGCCTTAACACACACCGAATGTTTGACCCAGAAAAGAATCGGGTTCACATTGCTAGAGACGGAGATGTTAAATTCAAAGAAATTGAAGAGTTTAACTGGGGTAGTCTTCAGTCAACAGGTCAGACCTCGGAACAGGAGTACACCGAGTTCGGAATACTATCCGATGGGCCAGAAGGTGCGCCGAACGATGTGTTCGGTAATACAGGTCACGAAGGAACAACAGTGGGCTGTTCGGACTCCACCAATGCTTCGGCCCAGCTGCAGAACAGGGCCAGTGCAAGCGGATCAGGCCCAAATCATGGCAGCGCTACTGTTGCAGCGTCGGATCATCTCGAAGAAACCAATCAGCCCAGAAGATCAACCCGAAATTCTGTTATTCCAAGGAGGTTTGCAGAGTATGAAGTTGGAACAGTTCCAAAACTGTCGCATCAGTTAACTGGAGATGATCAAATCTTATTATCCGCAGTCGATGATGAGCCAATAACCTTTCAAGAAGCAGTAAAAGAAGTTCATTGGAAAAGGGCGATGGAGGAAGAGATTCTGTCGATTGAAAGGAATAATACGTGGAAGCTCGTTGAGTCACCATCTAAAGCCAAACCAATAGGGGTAAAGTGGGTCTTTAAAGTGAAGAAAGACGCACACGGAAAAGTTTCAAAGTACAAGGCCCGACTCGTGGCAAAAGGGTACGTTCAGCGATATGGGATTGACTATGAAGAAGTGTTTGCCCCGGTGGCAAGAATTGAAACGGTTCGTTTTCTGTTGGCGCTCGCAGCAAGTCATGGTTGGGAAGTCCATCACTTGGACGTGAAATCAGCTTTCTTGCATGGAGAATTAAAAGAAGAGGTTTATGTCACTCAACCTGAAGGCTTTGTTAAGAAGGGACGAGAGCATTATGTGTACAAGTTGGTTAAGGCGCTATATGGTTTATGTCAAGCTCCAAGAGCGTGGAACTTGAAGCTCGATTTAGCACTAAAAGAACTTGGCTTCTCAAGGTGTAAAAGGGAGCAGGCTGTATACAGAAGACAAGCCCAACAACAACTCTTGATTGTAGGTACATATGTGGATGATTTGATCATTACGGGGACTTCCAACGAAGAGATAAAGTCATTCAAGAAGCAAATGGAAGAGAAGTTTGAAATGAGTGATCTTGGGAAGCTACACTATTACCTTGGGATAGAAGTTGATCAAAATGCCAATGGAATTTCGGTCAAACAGACGGGTTATGCTACGAAGATATTGAAGCAGTTTGGGTTGTGGGAGTGTAACTCGACACAATACCCATTAAATCCCGGTTTGAAATTGTCTAAAGCCGATGAAAGTGATGAGATTGATCCTACTGAATTTAGAAGGATAGTAGGAAGCCTTCGGTACTTAACGCACACTCGGCCAGATCTAACCTACTCGGTTGGGTTTGTGAGTCGTTTTATGCAGAGACCAACTAAAACTCATGAGCAAGCCGTGAAACAGATCTTAAGGTATGTGAAAGGAAGCCTTGATCTCGGTATACTATACCCGAGAGGTGGGAACCGAACTCTATATGGGTATAGTGATTCTAGCTTTGCAATGGATATGGATGATGGGAAAAGCACAACGGGAATCGTGTTCTACTACAATGAAGCACCTCTAACTTGGGTTTCACAGAAACAAGGAACGGTTGCTTTATCATCTTGCGAGACAGAACTTATGGCAGCAACAGAGGCGGCTTGTCAAGCTTTATGGCTAAGAGGATTAGTTTCGGAGGTTACGGGTGAAGAAGAAGGAAGGGTGTTACTAAAAGTGGATAATTCATCCGCAATTGAGTTGATGAAGAATCCGGTATTTTTTGGTAAAAGTAAACACATCCACACTCGATATCACTTTATTCGAGAATGCATTGGACGTGAAGAAATTCAGGTGGAGCATGTTAGTGGGAACTTACAGAGAGCAGATATTCTCACGAAGGCATTACCAAGGTTAAAGTTTAACGAGATGAAAGAACTCGTTGGTGTTACAAGATTAGGGGGGTGAATGAAGAATTAATCTTGTAAATACAAGTGTGGTAACTAGAAGGACTTAGTTGTCAATTCTTGTATTCTAGGTTTTGAGATAGTTTCCTAGTAGAAGTCAAATGTTTCCATAATTAATGTTTAGATGTTATTAATGATCCTAAAGAGACAAGGATCTTAGGCTTATAAAAGAAGGAAGAATTGTAAGTCTAATTATTCATTCAATAATAATAACTCGAAGTTTGGCTTCAATTGTTCTGCTTTGATATCGATTTCCAACAATCGTCCCTCATCTAAGCAATCGTTGAGATAAGTAAGGTTCTTCAAGTAACTCATGGCTTGAAATTCGTTCGAAATCAACTCGTATAATGTTCAAGTCAATGTTAGCCAGTTGTACTCACTCGAGTTATTAAGTATCCCGTCTAATAAGTCTAATCATTATATCCCAAAAGAGATCGTAGTTGTCCAACACTCCAACATTCCATAACATCATATGATTATGATAAAAGTTAAAATTGTTATGGATTTAATTTATGAATGTGAGTTCTATTTATTTTATTTATTTGTTTTCACATCTAGGAAACTAATATAAATAAACGATATCTAGCAAAGAAAACTAGCTTCACTACTTTAGATGACTTATATTATTATTATCTATTAAATTGCATACGATAGTTTAGGCCAATTTTTAAACTTAAACGCTAAGTACGGAATATTTTATCTTATCTAAATATGTGAAACCTATATATATAAGTTTGCATGCACATCAACCCTCCCATTCAATAGAAGTGCTTAGTTCCAAACTTTTTCTATCATACGATTAATTGATTATGGCAACATCATCGACTTACAACAAGAAGATAAAACTTCACTATGGTTACGGTGGCACAATTACACCCGGTATGAATGGTAAACTTCGATACAAAGGCGGCACCAACGGGATTTTGAAAGTTGATCGTGGCATCACTTACACAGAGCTCATCGTGAAGTTGTGGGACGTGTGTGGGCCTTCTATGAGTTTGAGGTGTAAACTGCCCCATGAAGATCTCGACTCGTTAATTCGTGTCGAGTCAGACGAGGAACTTGCGTACGTTTTTGAAGAATATGATCTATTTAGCGAAGAAGATTTGAAGATCCGTGTTATTCTTGACGACACACTAAAGATTTCTTGGGCTATTGACCAGTTGCATTGTTTTCGGGCTGAAGATTTAATCATGCAAGTCCAAACAGTTGAGGCTAGTCGTTGATGGTTGAATGACAAGTAAATATGTGATGCTGCAATATAGAACTTAGTCCATTGGATCATGTTTATTTTTTTATCGCTTTTGGTCATGTTCATGTTCTAGGTTAATCAAGTTTTTATTAATTTTTTATATTAAATTTAATTCAGTGCATCTTTATTTGAATATTCAATTGGTGTTTCATGGTTTTCTTTTTCTTTCAACAAAGAAAATTAATCATATTTGATTATTGGGTCAATATATCCACTAATCAGTTTTACGTTTTATATATAAGAAATAATAATTGGGCATTGTTCCACTAATCAGTTTTACGTTTTGGACTTTTGGTAGTCTTGGTATATTGCATGTTCTTTTGTTTTTCAAATCGGTATATTTTTCTTCTCAAAATCAGACCGAAGATTTGGCTTACAGGCTGATTTTTCTGTGTGTCGTGTTAGGGTTGTGTTAGAAATTCCAGAAACAAGCCAAACGGTAGGTTCGTTTAAACTTTTCATCACACCAAGTCACGGATGGTCTACTCAAAAGCTTACTATTTTTTTAAAAGCTAACACACTCTTAAATTATACCTTGCTCAAAATTAGAACTTTACCCACTGGGGTATAACCCAAGCGGCAAAGTTCATATAATTTCGGTTTTCGTCAAATAGAAAAGTTCATGGACCGAAGTTGTAACGGTCTAATAAAAGTACCGATCATGTGCAGTTTCGGGCTGGTTGCTTATGTATGGGATTCGAAGAATGAGTCCATCACTTTCTCTCTCTACAGTTTGTGTATATTAATATGTTGTATGATTTACAAATATGCAGCTTCATAATCTTAGGCCCAGCCCAAAGGTATGCAAGGAGTGCAACCCAACAGGGTCTAAACCTTTTGGGGGTCCAAAATAAAATTTTCCTCATTTATGTGTAGAGGTGTACAAAATACCCGAACCCGAAAAAAAAATACCCAAACCTGGGTGTTTTAAAACCCGGATATTTAATACCTGAACCCGACCCTACCCGTAGGGTATTTTAAAACCCGAGTATTTATTATCAAATGAAGGCGTTAAATAAAGACGATGAATTACTCCATTATCAACGAAGACTTAACTATCTATGTGTTTTTTATCACTTGTACTTAGGGGTGCTTAACGGGTCGGGTTCGCAGGTTGGTGGGTCCAACCCAACCCGAACCCGAAATTTTTACATAAATTATGTGTATATAAATACAGACTGCTATATAAGGTAAAAACGTTCATGCAGCTCTTGTTATTGACTATTGAGCATCAACAGTGTTATTAAAGAGATTTGGGTTCGTTCCTTGAATCTGCATAGGCCTGTCAACAAACCGAATGAACATGAACAAAGACATGTTTGTGTTTGTTCGTTCAACTTTAACACAACACGAACTCATAATCGAACACATTTTTTGTGTTTGTGGTCGTTCATTAAAAAATTTGTCATATTCGTGTTTGTTTATGTTCGTTCATTTTAAACCTAAACGAACAGTTCATTAACGAACATAAACGAACGTTCATGAACAAATAAATGTAAGCGATTTTGTATTACTAAAAAAACCAATTACTAGTTGGTTATATTTATAGAAGTTGCTAAATCTCAGTTTATATTTATATTTATATAAAAATACTACTTATGTAATTAATAAGATTAATTGAATGTAAATAAACGAACAGTCGAACATAAATGAACAAACATAAACGGACATTCAAGAATATAAATGAATGAATACAAGGTTTGTTTATGTTTGTTCATTTAATTAAACGAACAAACTTTTTTTGTTTGTGTATGTTCGTTTATTAAATAAACGGACATAAACGAACTTCCTATCAAACAAGTTAACGAACAGTTTATGAACATTCGTTTCGCTTATAGGCCTAACTATAATGTCCATATGGATAGTTAACTCTATTAAATAAAAAAAAAAATCCAAACCACAAAATAAAAATTAATAAAAAAAAAGTTATAAGATATAATTGTTTATGATGACTTGTATTTCTGCAGCGTCAATTCCTTAGCAGCCGATCACAATCTTACGAAACGGAGAAACAACGATTACCAAAACCCTAACTCCAACAATTGGGCATCTCATCATCTGGTATTCTATGTATCTATGTATGCTCTGCTGCTTACTCACAATCATACTGTGCCTTTTATGCAATCGTCTTATTGGAACTAACACTTGTTTTGAATGTCACACAACAGGATTGAATATTAATAATAAATAAAAGATGGATATGAGTAATGGGAGCCCTAGCGTAACTGTTGCTGTTGGTGATTGGAGGGAACCTCTGCAACGAGAAAGGATCGTCAATAAGATGTATGAACTTAATCACTTATATTTAGGTCTGTAAACTATTCGATTCGAGTCAAGTCGAGCCAGGGTGGGTTTGAGCTCAAGCTCGAAATTAAATGAGGCAGCATGGTTCGGCTCAATTAGAAAATGAGTTGGCTCGGTTCATGTCGTTTCAAATCAAGTTTTTTAGCTATTTTTTTTTTTACCAAGCTACGAACCTAGCTGTGAGCCGCGATCTTTTTGAACAGCTCTACTTATATTGTTCTTTTTAAATTATTGCTTATTTGTGTTCTAGAAATTTGGTTACGCTGACCTGCTTTGCTTGAGTATCAATTGCTTGGTGTGACGGGTTCGGTGCACTTTTATGTCCTGAATGATGTTTTCCGTCTGTTATTGCTTGGTGTGAAGGGTATAGAGGGTTGTGCACAACAACTTCTCGACCCCTAGAACCAAGGGTTTGTTTTCAGTAGGATAGGTTTTGCCATTTAGAAGGGGCTTGCGGGCTGCGGCGCAACTTGTTGCCCGTTTACCTGCCATCCAGTTGTAACTTGCCTTTTATTATAATTATTATAATGATATAGTAACTCCATTTAGTTAAAAATAAAATAAAATATGCTATTTGGTCTAAATATTTGCTTATTTTGACTGACATGTGCCGACCTCGGGTAGAATGGATACCTTGAAGAAAAATCTTCCTTTCTCTAGACATGATAGACTACAGGAACTTAAGGAAATCGCTGAAAGGGTTGAACATGAGATTTATACTGCTTCCACCACCCAGGTTTGTTGTTTTCTTTTTATTACATAAATAGTTTTGTAGGTTTTGCCTTTGTGTATTGAAGATTTTGCCACTTTATCGGACAAGGAAGTGATATCATGTTTGTCGTTGTTTATTGTAATGTATTTCTGTATCTAAAATCATGTAATTTATTTGGTTTGCAGTCTGAATATTCACGGAAGATATGCTTGAACATGTTGACTATGGAGACTAGATTACAAAATCACGTGTCAATCTCCATGCATTCAAACTCTTCTGCCATTAGTTTAAAACCCTCGGTGCCAGTTGATTCGACAGCAAATGGCAGAGATTGGCAACAGGAAGTGTATCAAAAGGTGCTGTATGTTGTTATGCATTCCTTTCAAAGCAGTTATAGCACCTGACATCACAAATGCCAGTTGATTCGTCACCATTAATACTGTTCTGTTTGAATAGCTTTGACATTATGACTTAAATTGATATGCAGCTAAAGGGAAATCATGTATTTATTCGAACATCTTTTGTGAACTGTGAGTTGGAATAGTAATTTCTTTCTAGTTACAGGCTCTATGACCATGATTTATATTCCAATTACAGATAAAAACTTTGAAGGACTTGTATCTACTAGAATTTGGTGATTGGAGGGCTCAACTGCATGCGGAGTCACGGCAAAGGATTGTGAACAAGATGTATGCCCTTATATTGTGCTTTTAACTTTTTATTATTTGTGCTATAAAAAATTGGTTATCCTTCCGAAATCTCTGCTAACATATTTGCATTATTTTGTTTGACATGGATTGACCTTGTTTAGAATGGTTACCTTGAAGAAGCATCTTACATACTCCGGACAGGAGGGACTACAGGAACTTAAGAAAATAGCTGTGAGGTTTGAAGAAAGGATTTATACTGCTTCCACAAGCCAGGTTTTTTGTGTTTCCTATATTATCTTAATAGTTTTTAATTTTTTATATGCTTTTGCGTTCGTTGAAAGAAGATTTTGCAAGTCTTTATGTACTGATGATGCAAGTACTTCAAAATAGGACCATAGTTATCAAAGGCGCTAGGCACACACAAGGCACATATCCCTCGTCTGTGGCCTAGCCGCAAGGCGCAAAAAAAGCGAGGGTCTGAGATAAAAAAAAAGTGAACAAAGAAAATAAGTAAAAATATATTATGTTATAGAAAAATAATGCTATTCTTCGAATAAAATAAAAAAAGCTATCATATAACATTTAATATCATCTAATTAGTATCATTTTTCTTAAAATATTAGTGTATTAGTGTATAAAAGTAGTTTTCCTTAGATAAAAGTATAAATTTGGCTAGAATTTAGCCATAATTTAGAGAATTTGGCTTGTAACTCTTCGAAATTTGGGAATCCGGCCGGAATCTGCGCCTAAACGATCACCCGGAGAATTAAAGCGCAATTGCGTCGACTTAAAGCGCAATTGCATCTCCTTATCTAAAAAATGGGCCTAGGCGCAAGAAGCGATGACTTTTAACAACTATGAATAGGACAAGGATGTGATATCATGTTTTTAATGCGTTGTGGGACTAAAGTCACGTAGTTTATTTGATTTGCAGTCTGATTATTTACGAAAGATATCCTTGAAGATGCTGACTATGGAGAATAGATCACAAAACAATGCTGCTAATGGTGTGAATCCTCAGATCTAGGTATTTCATAATGCGCTATCATTCAGTGTTATGCCATTAATTTTTATTAATTTGATTTTTACAGGAATAATTTTATAAAAAAGATACAGTGAGTGGGCCCAACTGCACTTTCATATTGTTTGATATCTGGAGAATATGGTTAAACTTGTTATTTTCCCTGATCTTACATTTGCATATAGTAGTGAAAACTTATTAATCACTTGTCTAAACTTTCATATTGTATGACATCTTGGTTGTAGATAGTGTAAACTACAATATTTTTGCAGTGTACATCTATTAGCATTCATTGCCAAATTGAAGCCTGATTTAAAGTTAGGCTCATTTATGTTGAATTCTTGATTGCTTGTCTTGAGCACAACATTAGTCATGTGCCTAAATAGCGTTTTGTTTAGAGGTAAATCGTCATTACAATGTTGAGATTGTTGATTGCGGAAATTATGTTTTATCAGTTAAGCTTAACATATACCGCAAACATAGAAGGTTTGATATGTCAAGCGCTCAGAAGAAGTGGTGCAAAATAGCATTCAAGTTCAACCATGTCTTTGGTTACTATTTCCAAACTTCTCACTGCAGAATTCAAGAAAAGAACATGAACATTGCACATTACAGCTTGTGTCCGAAAATTTGTGAATTTTTATTATAATGAAGGTGTAAAACATGACCAATCGGCTATCATATAAGATTTTCACGACCTTTCTAAAAATATTTGTTTTCACTCTAACCCTATAAACATTTACGAAATTAAAAATAATTAAAGACTTGTACAAATAAATTAAAAATAATGCAAACAATTATATAAATTAAAAAGTTTTAAATTAAAACATTATATATTCTTGTTATTTTACTAGATCACTCAATTTAAGATAATTTAAAAATGTAAGAATGAAGGGATGGTAACGCCAAAGGTTTAGGATCAGGGTTGTTCACGAGTCGAACCGAGCGGACCTTAATTGTGCTTGACTCATTTACAAACCGAGCCGATCAGCTCATGTACAATCGATCTGGAAACCGAGCGAGCATTGTTTGAGCACACATTTTCGAGCGAGCGACGAGCGGCGAGTGTTTTCGGACAACCATAAATTTGGGATGTTTCCTTTAATATTCTTGCTGCATAGTGATGACCGAGGTTTGACCGTTCGAGAATGAGGCTCTAGTTGAGGCTAGTAAGGTGATGAGCATACTACAGATAACAATTGTTGCGTTGTGGCGTAGGTTGATAGCGGGAGATGATTGTTGGTGGACAATTAATGGGAATATGAAGTCAAACATGATTTTTCACGACTTAGGGTTTTACAATTAAACTTAGTGTTAAGTTATCACTGGGTTGACTGAGCCAATAAATATAAATCTAATTGTATATATGCATATATTAAGCCAAACCCAATAGAGTGACATGTAAAACTATAAATATAATTGTAATTAATCTGTATATATATAATTATATATATAATAAATTAATAAAAATTATATCAAGCTGAATCGAGCCGAGCGGACCTTTGCTCGTGCTTGGCTCCTTCACAAACCGAACCGAGCCAATCAACTCGTTTACAATCGAGCGGCGAGCGATCTACAAGCGTCGAGCATTTTGAACATCCCTATTTGGGATGCGTTTAGGTAATCCTAACTCCAAACTTGATTAGCTAAGCTTGTCCCAAACCTATCCCTAAACTCATTGGATGCGTTTAGGTAATCCTAACTCCAAACTTGAGTAGCTATTAATCATTTGATTTTAACATTATCACTACATGTATTTAGGGTGGCCTAGTAGTTGTTAGTCTAAGTTGAATAATGTTTGTTGGCCTTCGAAAAACATTCACTATTAAAATACATCAAACATTTACACTGTATATAAATAAATTATCCAAAAATATCAAACGTAAGAAACTCATAAGTCATTAGTTGACTTATGAGTTTCCATAATAAATAAGACATCTATATATCTATACATACACACATATTAAAAAAATTATATTAGGTATACAACCTGAAAATTATTAAATGGGTATAATTGGATTGGGTAATCGGGTACATCATCAAATCCTAAACACCTGAAAAATAAAACTAATCCCCTAACTAGTCTCAAACATGATTATCCAACCCTAAACCTGTCCAAAATATATCTGGTTTCGGAATTATTCATCGGGTTCGGGTTCTTGTCGTCTCTATTAAAATATCATTTAATTAAATTTAGAAAAGGAAATAAAAAAAAAACCCTCATCTGGCCCCACCGCACTGCACTCCATCGCCCATTGGTGCCGTGGTAAAACTAAAACTAAAAAGCGGTGACTCGAAAAGCAGTGCCACGTAAGCAAAAAGTAGGCCGGCCCTCTTTCCTTAAGATACGATAAAAAGTCAATGACGACAAATAAAATATAAAAGAAAACGTTTAATAATATAATTATTATATTAACTTGAAATTTCTGTGCAAATGCTGTTTCAACCTTCTTACCAATCGATCACATTCTTACGAGACGGAGCAAACAACCGTTACGTGCCCAAACCCTAACTCCAACGATTGATCTGATACGTATGTATAATTGTGTATCTTTTTTTGTTTTTTCAATACTTTAAACTTTAACTGATAGATTATATGAACGTAGCACCAATTTTTTTTTTTTTTGTTAATTTTTGTCTTTTAGTAATAATAATTTCATTATAGACTGTTACAATAGGATTTGACATAATCAATCATCAAATAGAAGATGGATACGCGTAATCAGGGTGACGTCACCATGGAATTTGGTGATTGGAGGACTCCACTGCAACGGGAAAGGATCGTCAACAAGATGTATGAATTTGTATTATACTTTTATTACTTATTAGTATCCTATTATTATTATTATGATGATTATTAATTTTAATAATTATGTTCTGTTTTTCATTAGTCACAGTATATGTTATAAGCAGTGTTTTGAAACCAGGACCGGACCGGATGGTTGGACTGGGAACCAGGGCCTTAACCGGTCCGGGTTAGGGCGTTGAACCAAATTTAAGTGAACCGGTGGTCAGACCGAAAACCGGAATTTTAGGGGGGGGGGGGGGGGGGGGGGTTGAACCGGATTTTGATTAATTTTTTCAAATTTTACCTTATTTATTTTTATAATATCTATGACGCTGTTCGGTTTGACGGGTCGGAAATAGTGGACCGGTAAGGAGACTGGTTTGACATCCAGTCCGGTTTTGAAAACATTGGTTATGCTTATTGGTATACTTTGTAAAAATGATTAGATTTTTCGAGCCGGGGTTCTCAATGGGAGCAACCGCCTCTTCCCATCCTCCTCAGACCCTACCAATAGCTTATTATGAGTAATACGTGGGATTTCACTGTGTGTGTTTGTTTGTTTATTAGTGCTTTAAAGGTTATGCTGACATGCTTGAGTGTCGGTCGCTTGTTGTGAGTCTTGTGACTGGTTCGATACATGTATATTTTGTGAAATGATGTTTTCCATGTGAGATTTGTGGTAAATATTCATTTATATTTGCATTATTTTGGGTGACATGTGTGTAGAATGGATACCTTGAAGACAAATCTTCCTTTCTCTAGATATGATAGACTACAGGAACTTAAGAAAATAGCTCACAGGGTTGAACAGGAGATTTATACTGCTGTCACAAGCCAGGTTTGTTCTGTTCTTTACACTGTACAAGTAGTTTTGTAGTTTTTTATTATTTTCATTTTGCTGCTTTGGAATGAAAATTTTGCAACTCTTTAGGACAACTAATTGATATCATAGTAGTCAGGGGATCTAAAATCTTGTAATTTTATCTGGTTTGCAGTCTGAATATACACGGAAAATTTGCTTCATGATGCTGACTATGGAGACTAGATTACAAAATCCTATGTCAGACTCAGACCCCACCTCAGCGCCATTAGATTCAACCGCAAATTGTGAGATTGGCAAGAGGAAGTGTATCAAAAGGTGCTATATATTATCTTTACATATTCTTTTAAAGTAGTGAAAGCACCTGACATCATAAATGGATTTTGAGTTGAACAGATTTGTCACCATTAATATTGTACTATATGAATAGCATTGACATTATGACTTAAAATGATAAGCAACTAAAGGGGAATCATGTATTTTTACTAATGTTTTTGGTGAACTGTGAGTAGGAAAACTAATCTATTTCCAACTACAGGCTATATACCGTGATTTCTTTTCTTCCGATTACAGATAAAAACTATGAAGGACCTGTATCTACTAGATTCGAGGCTTAGTCATGGTGCAAGTGGAGCTGTTGGGGACCCCACTTTGGAATCCGGTGATTGGAAGGCTCAACTGCAAGCAGATTCACGACAAAGGATCGTGAATAAGATGTATGTACTTATAGTATTCTTTTTGATGTCTTACTTTTTGTGCACTGGTTATGCTGAACTGCTTGAGTGTTAGTTGCTTGGTGTGACTATTTCTCTAAACTTATTCCTAAAATTTCTGCTAATTATTTGCATTATTTTGGTTGACATGTGTTGACCATGTGTAGATTGGATACCTTGAAGATGTGTCTTCCATTCTCTGGACAAGAGGAACTACAGGATATAGCTGTGTGGTTTGAAGAGAAGACTTATAATGCTGCCACAACCCAGGTTTGTTGTGTTCTGTTATTTATTGTAGTTTTTTGCTTTTGCTCTTTTGTGGAATGAAGATTTTGCAAGTTTTCATGTACAAATGCTCCAAGTGCTTTAAATTTCAATATATGACAAGTGATATCGTGTTTTGTCATATAAATGTATTGTGGGACCTAAATCATGTACTTTATTTGGTTTGCAGTCTGATTATTTACGGAAGATATCCTTGAAGATGCTGAAAATGGAGGCTAGATTCCAAGATTCCATGTCAGACCCCATGCAGTCAAACTCTGCTGCTAATAGCGTAAACCCCTCGGTACCGTTAGCTTCAATAGCTCAGACTAGCAATCCAAATGGCGAAGACTGGCAAGAAGAAGTATATCAAAAGGTACTTTATATTATCTTATTATCCTAAACCAAAGTTTACTTTTGCTTTCTTAGCACTGATTTCAAAATATAAAATCTCTTTTGGGTAAAAATTGTCACAAAAAAACAGCAATTAAATGTCGCCGTAGAAAAAACAAAAGGGTTTTTTTTTATTTATTTTTTTTATTTTGTAATCGTGATTGTGTCGCCATTCTCTTGTTTTACTAGGTTTGTGCAAAAAGCGACTAAACAAGTATCATGTATTTTTGGCTTTTTGCTCATGTTTTCCAATTATAGGCTGTATGACCTGACCTTTATTTTCCTACTAATTACAGATATTAGCTATGAAGGATCTGTATCTACTAGATTTAAATAACATTCAGCAGAAACTTCTTTCCAAATTGCAGCAGGTATGTTAGTGGTTCATATCGAAACTGGAAATTTTTCTCAGTTTAAAATCATGTCAACATTTGAAGATAATATGTTTATCTTGCTAAAGTATACAACCTAAGGCGATTTGTTATTTCTTAACTTCTGTTCTCCAGCATGAGTCTCTTCCTCAACAAATAAAAAACGAGCAACATGAGAAGCTGAAAACATTTAAGAATATGTTGGAGCGTTTCATGCTATTCTTAAAAATCCCTAAGCATGAAATATTAGCTAGTTATAAAGACAGGCTGGGTACTTATGAGATGCAGATTGTTAAGGTCATCAATCTATATAGGCAGAGACCAGCGGCCTCACAGCTGCAAGCACAAGCACAAGCACTTCCTCCGCCACATATGAAATATTTGCAGCAATCGCAACAAACATATTCTCAATCGGCACAAGCTGAATCACATGAAAACCAAGTGAATTTACAGGGTTCCATGACACACATGCTGCATTCTAATAAAATGCCAATTAAGCAAGAGAATCAGCAGAGTTCAGCAAATCTATTGCCAACAGAAGTTCAATTGCATCCACACTTACAGCAACAGGTGGGTATGCAACAAAGGCTGCTAACAGCAGGTGACTTTCAGCAGCAACATGTGATTGATATGCAGAAACGGCTATGTCCACAAAAGAGAGCTATGCCAGAGGCTTCATCAAGTAGGGTTTTATTTATTTAATTTATTTTTAATACATGCTTAGTGTTTTAAGTATTTAAATATATGTTCATTAAGCTAAGGCATAAAACTTCTATCTTTTTGTAGCATCATTAGATTCCACAGCTCAGACTGGGGATCCCAATAGTGGAGAATCACAAAAGGAAGTTTATCAAAAGGTACTGTATATTGTATTACATTTCTTGTGTAGCAGTGGAAGCACCTAAAATCTTGAGTTGAACAAAATCATTACCATTATTCTAAAACCAAAGTGTACTTTTGCTTTCCATCAGACTGCTATGAGATTATAAAATTTTGTTGACTAGAAAAATCGTTACTCATAAAATTTTGCATGTAATCATCCTGTGTTGTCATTCTCTTGTTTATACTTGGTTTCTAATTTATACTGTTTCATTTGAATAGCATTGACGGTAAGACTTAAATGATATGTAACTAAAGGGCAATAATGTATCCTTTTTACTAATGTTTATACTTGGTTTCTAATTTATACTGTTTCATTTGAATAGCATTGACGGTATGACTTAAATGATATGTAACTAAAGGGCAATAATGTATCCTTTTTACTAATGTTTTCGATAAAGTATACTCAAATGTGAGTGGCAATATTAGTCCTTTTCCAATTATAGGCAATAGGCCATATGACCTGTATTTCTTTAATCTGATTACAGATAAAAACTACGAAAGACATGTATCTACTAGATTTGAGGCCTACTCAGGGTCCAAGTGGCGCTGTGGGTGACCCCACCATGGAATCTAGTGATTGGAGGGCTCAACTGCAAGTAGATTCACGACAAAGGATCGTGAACAAGATGTACGTACTTATATTGGTCTTTTAAATTTCTTATTTTTTGTGCTACAAAAATCTGCATTATTTTGAGTAACATGCGTTGGCCTTGTGTAGTTACGCCACTTTGAAGATGCATCTTCCATTCTCTGGACACGAGGGACTACAAGAGCTTAATAAAATAGCTGTGAGGTTTTGAAGAGAAGATTTATAGTATTGCCACAAGCCAGGTTTGTGGTGTTCTCTTTATCATACTATAGTTTTGTTACTTTTGTAGTCTCGCTTTCTCTCCCTTTTTTTGTTGTTGGATGAAGATTTTGCAAGACTTTATGTACAGATGATTCATGTATTTCAAAATAGGACAAGGAAGTGATATCATGTTTGTCATATACCGTGTTGTATTGTGGGACTTAAATGTAATTTATTTGGTCTGCAGGATGATTATTTAAGGAAGATATCCCTGAAGATGCTGACCACGGAGAACAGATCACAAAATCCCGTGTTATACCCCATGCAGTCAAACTCTACCGTTGATGGTATATACCCCTCAAGTCCAGGTATTTCATAATACACTATCGTTCAATATTATGACATCATATTTTATATATGTTTTTGTTGGGCCGGGTTTCAAATTACAGACTCACAGAAGCCGAGAGTGGGTCGGGCCGGCTAATAAATTAAGTCGGTTTACTTGATCCATAAGCCGATGGATTAAGTTGAACATAATAACAAGTTGGTTAGAGTCTTTAATTTTTTTAGATATTCCAAATGTGTGTGAATTAGGATACCTTGTCTAGCAAGTTAGGCTAGTATATAAAATTGGATTGAGTTATGATTTTATCATGAGTTGTAATAAGTTTTTAGAGTTGTTTTTGTGGTTAATATACGTGAGAGTTATTCTCAAATCTTCGTAATTCTTATACGTGAGAGTTATTCACAAATCTTTGTTCTTATCTAAGCAGTTAATGCGGTAAAATATCGGATATCGGTTAAGGACCGATATTTGAGATATAGGTTATCGCGGTGAGATATCGGCAATTTTTATATCATGCAAAATCCATATATGTAGCAATTTAACACTAACAATTCAATATGCTCTCCTACCATTAACAAATTAGCCTTTTACAACTTGCAAAACACTAACAATTGTAGCAAGTGGGAACTTGTTAAGACTTAAAACACTAATATTTAACACTAATTATTAACAATTAAGACTTAAAACAGTACTAACAACTATGAGAAGTAAGAAAATGGAAGAACTAAGAAGAAAAACACCAATATCGGGAATATCGGTGATATATCGGTCAAATATCGGTAAAATATCGGCCAATATCGCCAATTATATCGGTACAAAATATCGGTCAAAATATCGGTACCAATATATCGGTTGATGACCGATAACCGAGATATCGGTGATATATCACCGATATATTGGCCGAGTTAACCAGTGGCGGATCTAGAAACATTTTTCAGTAGTAGCGTTTTTTATTTTTTTCATTTTAGTAGTAACGTTTTCCGAATTTCGTAAAAAAAAAAAATTTTCCACTAATTTTCCACTACGCACGCGAAGTTGAGCCGCAACGTCCGCACCCCCTGCTAATAACTACATCCGCCCCTGGAGTTAACTACTTAGCTTCTTATCTATTGGGACTTGATTTTTGTAGGAAAAGTAATCAGAGACAAGATAATGGAATATGAACTGCATTGTATATATTTTGTGTGTTGTACATCCTAGAGGGTATTTTTTGTACCGTCTACATACACATGTATCATGTGTATGTTATATTATGTAGGTTATACAACGTACACATGTATACGTTCGTGTAGGTTTTATCACCAACACATTTATATGTTATATCACCTATACATACATAGGTTATATACATAAACGAACAATCAAACTAATTTTTTATATCTTTTTTCTTTTTGAATCTTATGAGAGGAGTGAGAAACAATAACCATTATATTTGAATCCTTTTCTTTTATTTTTAAATTTCTTAGTTTTGGAAAAATGGATTGTTCATTTTTGTTCTCGCAATAACTTTATTTCTACATAGATTTCTCCCTCACATATATAATCGTGTTACTTTACCGCATAAACACTTATACCTATTGCTTTAACTATGATACATAAGACAATTATGTAATTGCTTAACCGCCTATCTTCTCTCTCTACTAAATCTTATTTGCACAACGTACAAGTGCTTATACATTGCTTGTAGTACTCTACTTATATATAGTGCGCACACTATACAAAATCAATTTTACATAGAGAGCTACGTGAATCATATTAGTGCTGTGCGCGCGCGTGTGTGTGATCTAACAAATATTAAAATGCTTTTCTATGGTAATTATATGATTTTTCTCCGATGGTTAGGTTTTCAGGTGATGCAGCAAGTGATCAACCAAAGGCAACAACTTCCTATTCCTGTGCCATCTAATAATACTCAACAAATGATGTCACAGAGCATGCACAGCAACATCGGTTCAACTAGAATCCAAGGCTCTTCTAGTTTTTCTTCTGCATTCCCACCTGGCAGGGGCTTACAACAACCCACCATGGGAAATGTTGGTCAAAATTCAAACTTACATAACATTCAAAATATGTCAAGCATTCAAGGAAACCAGCTCATTGGGCAACAATACAACTACTCTAACATGCAGCAGCAGAGGTTGATAAGTGATCAAAATAAGATTTCAAGTCTACAGCAGCCATCACAGCCCAGGTTGAGTCCTACTCAGGGTGCAAGCGGCGCCGTTAGTATGGAATCTGGTGATTGGAGGGCCCAAATGTCAGCAGGTTCACGGGAAAGGATACTAAACAAGATGTATGTGTTATATTTTTTCTTTTTAATCCCTCATTTTTTATGCTCTAAAAATTGGTTATGTTCACCTGCTTGAGTTTTAAATTGCTTGGTGTGACTGGTTCTCTATAACTTTTAATTTTGAAAATAATGTTTTCTCCCTGATATTATTTTGACCCAAATGTATTGACGTTGTGTAGAATGGATACCTTGAAGAGGCATCTTCCATTCTCTTCGCACCAGGACTACGGGAGCTTAATAGAATAGCTGTGAGGTTTGAAGAGAATATTTACACTTCTGCCACAAGCCAGGTTTGTTTTATATTAATAGTCTTTATAAGCTTTAGCTTTTTGTGGATAAAGATTATGCAAGTCTTTATTAGTATAATTGAGTAAGTACTTCAAAATAAGACAAGGTCGGAATATTAGGCAAGGTCGTAATATCATGTATTGTAGGACCTAAAATCATGTAATATATATTTGGTTTGCAGGACAATTATCTACGGAAGATATCCTTGAAGATGCTGACTATGGAGAATAGATTTCCCGTGTCAGACCCCATGCAGTCAAACTCTGCTGCTCCACAGAACCTGATGGATTCCATACAGTCATGTTTATCTTGACCCGGGTCAGAATAGCAGTATGAACTCGTTAAAGCAGGTCTCAAGTGTTCTCGACAAAATGTACAGAGTGTCTAATCTTGTTATCTTCCTTTGAAGTTATGCTACCTTGGCAAGTATGGTGGTTCTTTTCTGTGCTTTTACATTCGCCTATTTGAACGAATACTTATCAATTATTTAAACATTTATATTGTATGATATCTTAGGTGTACATTATGAAAATTAGAATATTTATGTTGTGCAGATATGTTTACCTTCTTTATTGTTACATTCAATCTCCAAAATGAAGCTTGATTTAAAAATTAGGGCCATTAGGCTCTTGTGTTATGGAATCACCACTAAAGTATATGCTCATAATCTTGATTGTTTGTTGTGTGCACTACATCCATCGTAAGTAAAATAGTAGTTTGATTTAATTTTACGTTTGTTATTTTTATCATATTTTTGTACTTCATAATTGATAGAAAAGAATAATGAAAAAGGCTTTATGTGAAATGAAATGATTAGAAAGGTATATAGGTGTACAACTCTTAATTAGTGATGACAGAACCTAGTCTCCCAACAAACAATATCATTTTCTTTTGTATCATCTTTCCTCCAAATTTTGCCTCAACTACTCCTCAATTAGTAATTTAGTAATTTTCTAGCGAGAGGTCTCTCTCTTTTTTTGTAATCCAGGGCACCAACCTATGTATAAGGCCGTGAGTGTATGGTGGACACATGCCCAACGTCCACATGAAGTAAATCATCCACCGCCCACAAGTCGACAACGATATTCTACTGTATGATGTTTACACATGAAGTTAAAAATTGTGCATATGTTAGAGGACAATTGTTAATTGAGATAATTTTCATATTATATTTACATTAAAAAAACTATGTTATTTACGCTTATATCTTTTTTTTTTTCTGACTCACTTTTAGGCTACCCGTATTATGCCCCCTACAAAAAAATTATGTATTCGTCACTGTCTGGTGGTAAGGAACATTTCCACTCTCGTAAAGTTAAGAGTTCAAATCCTGCAAGATACATATACAAATAATTAATAGAAGTAGATTAGGACTATGAGACGTTTTAAAAGAATTTGTGTTAAGGGTACAAGGGGCGGAACCCACATATCATCAAATCAACCATCGACTTTCATCTCCCCCAAAGGGTACTTGGCGGAACCCGCTCTCCCTAAGTCAGTGTTCCCATGAACCCGTCGTCCGCGCCTCTTCCAAGCTCAAAACCCAGATGGGTGAGTATTACTCTTTTTTATAGTGGCAGATCTAGAAGGAAAATTCAGGTATATTGCAAATTAATTTTTTGGTCCCGGGTGTAAACATAGAAGGAAAAAAATTGCACTAACTTTGCAATTCGCTAACAAAGTTAGAGGGTAACCCGGGCTAACCCTAACTCCTTTGTAGACCTGCTTGTGCTCTAGCTAGCCGATGTAAGCCCAACACCACAAGAGAACTATTCCATTAAAAGACTACCTTCTAAACCACTCAACATTAAACGTGTTTGGTTCTCGAGATGGATACCTCTTAAGTTTCAAATTGATTCTAAATAAAAATTTTACCCATTTATATTCATAACTCTCACCCAACTAGTCGCACACCACCTCCTTAACCCACCACCACCACTTCCTCCACCACCAACTACCATTAACAGGGGCGAAGGTTACTTGGGGCCAGGGGTGGCCCTGCCCCCCCCCCCCCCCCCTGTTTTTTTGGCGCAGTAGTGGAAATTTGCGATTTTCGTAGGTAAATTGCATCCGGGTTGAGTCCGGCCTCCGCCGATTTTCCACTACCGATAAAAAAAGGGAGTCCGGCCCCCGCCAATTCCAAATCCAAGCTTCGCCACTAACCATTAAGACTTACCTAGTCAAATTTGTTACACGCAAAGGTTGGCAAACACCCCTTTTAAGTCTATCCACTGGGTAGCAACTTGCGACGCAAGTGACCTATTGTTTTCTCTTTCAATTTATGTAGACCGACCGACCAAAAATTAAACCGAGGGCAGTAGTCAACGTCGAAAATAATATAAAACCATTTAATTTTTAAGTTTATTATTATAACTTGTATTTCTGCACAAATAAACAGAGAAACAACGATTACACACCAATTGCTTCATGTGCGTCGGCTACTGGTATAATCATCTTCCATTGTCATACAGAAATAGTTTCATTTTAGACTGTCACTACAGGACTTGAACCAAAAAAAAAACAATAATTAAACAGAAGATGGAAACGAGTAATCGGAGGCCTACTCAGGGTGGTGACGTCACCATGGAATTTGGTGATTGGAGGACTCCCCTGCAACGGGAAAGGATCGTCAACAAGATGTATGAATTTATATTATACTTTTATTAGTAGTATCCTATTATTATTATTATTATTATTATTATTATTATTATTATTATTATTATTATTATTATTATTATTATTATTATTATTATTATTATTATTATTATTTTTATTCTGCTCTCACACTATATAATGTTTCTTTTTGTTTGTGCTCTAAAAATAATTTGGTTATGCTGACCTGTTTGGCTGTTTGAGTGTCAATTGCTTGTTGTAACTGGTTCAATACACTTCTATTTTTTGAAATTATGTTTTCCATATATTTTTTTTACGACAAATAATTCTTCATTTCATGACTGTCAAATTACATTAAAACAGGCACACGGGTAACAAGCTGCGCCGCCGCACCTTTCTGAATCCATATGAGATTTGTGTTGAATATACATTATTTTGGGTGACATTGTGCAGAATGGATACCTTGAAGAAAAACCTTCCTTTCTCTAGATATGATAGACTACAGGAACTTAATAAAATTGCTCACAGGGTTGAACAGGAGATTTATACTGCTGCCACAACCCAGGTTTGTTCTGCTCTTTATATTTATATAAATAATTTTGTAGCTTTTGCTTTTTACCTTTGTGTATTCAAGATTTTGCCAGTTTTAGGACAAGGAAGTGATATTATGTTTGTCGTTCGTTTCACCGTAAGGTATTTTTGGACCTAAAATCATGTGATTTATTTGGTTTGCAGTCTGAATATACACGGAAGATATGCTTTATGATGCTGACTATGGAAACTAGATTACAATATCCCATGTCAGACGCCGCCTCAGTGCCGTTAGGTTCGATAGCAAATGGTGGAGATTGGCAAGAGGAAGTGTATCAAAAGGTGCTGTATGTTATCTTGCATTTCTTTTTAAAGCAGTATGGTTGCGCCTCTCACCTGCAAATTATTGGTTGCGCCTAGGCGTAATAGGCGAGGGCTTTTGATAACTATGTACCTGACATCATAAATGGTTTTTGACTTTTTGAGTTGAGCAGAATCATCACATTATTGATATTGTACTAGTTGAATAGCATTGATATAATGACTCTAAATGATAAGCAAATACAGGGGAATCATGTATTTTTACTGATGCTTTTGGTGAACTGTGAGCGGGAATTCGACTGTATTTCTAGTTACAAGCTTTATGACCATAATTTTTATTCTTCCGGTTACAGATTAAAACTATGAAGGAGCTGTATCTACTAGATTTGAGGTTTAAAGATATTGCAAGCGGCGCTGTTGGTGACGCCATTTTGGAATCATGTGATTGGAGGGTACAACTACGAGCAGATTCACGGCAAAGGGTCGTGAACAAGATGTATGTACTTAAATTATTCTTTTTTAATTTCTTAGTTATTGTGCTCTGCAATTTGGCTATGCTGACTGACCGGCTTGAGTGTCAATTGTTTGATGTGACTTTTTTATAGAACATAATGTTGACTGACGTGTTGACCTTGTGTAGAACGGATACCTTGAAGAGGTGTCTTCCATTCTCTGGACACGAGGAACTACAATATATGGCTGCGCTGTTTGAAGAGAAGATTTATAATATTGCCACAAGCCAAGTTTGTTGTGTTCTTTATATTATATTAATAGTTTTGCAAGTTTTTGTGTACAAATGATCTAAGTACCTCAAAATTAGACATGGAAACGATATTGTGTTTGTCGTATACAGTGATGCACTGTAGGACCTAAAATCATGTAATTTGTTTGGTTTGCAGTCTGAATATTTACGGAAAATATCCTTGAAGATGTTGCTAATGCAGGCTAGATATGATTCAGGTATTTCATACTACACCAACACCATCATTCAAGTTTATTTCATTAAGTTTTATAAATATGATTTTTATTTTTATTTTGTTGCAGAAAATACTTCATAAAAAATACTGTGAGTGGGTCTCAGGAACTGCACTTTCATATTGTATGATATCTTGGGGATGCTGCTTAATTTTGTTATCTTCTTTTCCTGCTATCCTGGTAAGAATTATAGTTATTATTTTCCCTTTTGTTACATTCGCGTTTTTCAACGAAAACTTATCAATCACTTGGCTAAACTTTCATATTATATGATATACTTAATGAAAGTTATGATATTATGTTGTGCAGATCTATTTGATTTCTTTATTGTGACATCCAATTGCCAAGTTGTAGCTTGATTTAAACGTTAGGCTCTCCACTCGGGTTTTATGCTCAAATTCTTGATTGCTTGTTATGTGCATAACATTCATTGCGCCTAAATATTGTTGTGGCTACAATGTTGATTATGATAATTATTTACATTCAGTTATAATCATTTAGATGCTATTTTAGTGATTTTTGTTATGTTACAATCATATGATGGTTGGAAGTTACTCCTAACCACCAATGGTTATTAAAACCTAACATAAAAGTATACAACACTGCAAGCATAAAAAGGTTTGATCTGTCAAGGCCATAAATAAGGTGGGTTCAGGGCTTCAGGCTCACATGCAAGAAGTGGTGCAAAATAGCATTCAACAATTTCTTTGATTGCTACTAAACTTCTCTGTCACCATACATCCAAACGCATATATCGAAACTAAAACTAAACTATAATTTGATTAGGGTGTAAACGAGCCAAGCAGAGGTGGACTCGATGAACTTAAGAGGGCTTGGGCTCACTTTGTTTGAGCTCCATGTGTGTAAACCTCAAGCGTGTGAGCTTAATTTTACAAATTTAAGCTTACATGTAGCTTACCCGCATACGATTTTATAAATGATCTAACTATTTCTCTGTATGCATATAAAATTTTTATATATATTATTTAGCAATTTTGCACTTTAGTTATATAAAGAGGAAAGATCCGGTACAAATAGTTTTTTGGTAAGAACTGTGAGAATCAAAGGAGGGTATTTTTTTTTAATTTTTTTTTTTTAAATTTTTTTCCCCATATTGTTAAACATGTATTATAGTATTGAAAACTAAAAAAAAAATTGATGTAGAGTAATTACGTGTAGAGTAATTACATAATTACTCTAGTGTAAACTAATGTATTTACCTTAATGACGTAATTACACTAAAAAAAAAAATTTTAAAATTTTTGTTTTGTATTATTCATCTAGAAAGAATGTTTAAGCACATGGGAAAAAAAAATTCTAAAAAAAAAAATAAATTTTTTTTACCCCCTTTGATTCTCACAGTTCTTACAAAAAAAACTATATGTATTTGATCTTTACTCGTTATATAAATACATATAATAGTATTTCTTATTAAATTATATATTGTATGTTCATTAAATTAAGAGTTCCCACACAAACCCATGACTTAACTAATAATGTCACACATAGATTTAAGTAGTTACCATGAAACATCAACTGAGTATTCAAATTAAGCTATACTAAATTACATTTAAAATCAAGAAATTAAACGAATACTTGATCAAGTTAACATTGTATACCTAGTACGCGAACACGAACATGAACAAAAACGTTGGAACAAATAAACATCATCAAATGGACTCAGTTCTACAATGCAGCATCACACGAACCATCAACGACTAGCCTCAACTGTTTGGACTTGCATGATTAAATCTTTAGTCCGGAAACAATGCAACTGGTCAATAGCCCAACAAATCCTTGGTGTGTCGTCAAGAATTACTCTAATCTTCAAATCTTCTTCGCTGAATAGATCATATTCTTCAAAAACGTACGCAAGTTCCTCGTCTGACTCGACATGAATTAACGAGTCGAGATCTTCATGGGCAACTTACACCTCAAACTCATAGAAGGCCCACACACGTCCCACAACTTAACGATGAGCTCTGTGTAAGTGATGTGACGATCAACTTTCAAAATCCCGTTGGTGCCGCCTTTGTATCGAAGTTTACCATTCATACCGGGTGTAATTGTGCCACCGTAACCATAGTGAAGTTTTATCTTCTTGTTGTAAGTCGACGATGTTGCCATAATCAATTAATCGTATGAAAAAAAAATCGAACTAAGCACTTAGATATATTGTGTTCGAGGGTGGATATGCATGCATAACAGAACTTATATATAATGTATTCTATTCTAATTCTAATACGTCTCACAAATCTATCCTTATCTATTTAAATAAAATAAAATATTCCGTACCTAGCGTTTAAGTTTTAAGATTGGCCTAAACTACCATATATATGGAATCTATACATATAATAAAGGAGTATCTAGGGGTGAGGTGTCACCATTCTAGGGTGTCCACATCAGCAATTTTCAACCCGTTTTACTCTAATTCGGTTGACCCGATCCGCTCCAAACTGGCTATATGGTACCCGCTAACCCATATATAAATACTTTTCTTTTTCTCGGTTATCTTATATCCTTTACCTATCCATTCACTTCACATACTCTTTCAACCTAAACCCTAGATCGCCTCCTTCAATCTATTCGTATCCTCCAATTCAGGTAACAATTCTTCAACATAAAACCTAAACTCCATATCTATATTCTCATTCACAGTTAAAACCTAAACTCCATATCTGGATAATATTGTTCATATAGGTACGGATCTAACTCCATCTGCGTCTCCACTTTTTCTTCTTTTTTTAAGGTAATCGCTTCATATAGGCACAGATCTGTCTATTATGTTGATAGTCTGTTTGTTCAAACATGTATTGAATCTTTATACGGACGCCGATTACAATAAATCGGCTGTATTATTTTTTGTTATTTTGTTTAAGATCCATTGTTATCTTTGTCTTTTAATCTTTATACGGATTGTTTTGCTAATGAATTGAATTGGCTATCAATGTTTTAAATCAAGTGTTTTTTTATTTCGATTTTTATCGAATAATGTAATGATAACTTGAATCTTGATATACGAACAGGATAGGATTTAGGGTTGCGGCGGCTAGGGTTCAGCCCCCCTGATGCTGATTGTGTTGTTTTCAAGTTTGAAGAACTGCCTTTGATTTTCGTCGTTTCGGAAAGAGGTATTTTACTCAAATATATTCTAATATCTAGGTTTACAATAAAATAAACGCTTGCCTCTAGATCTGGATGGATATTTTCAAGTTATATGCATTTTAAACGATATATATTTCTTCTTTGCCTGATTCATGAAGAGAAATAGGATGGTAGTGTAGTGGTTTGATTAATGTTTGTTGGATATATTGCCTCTGATTAGTGGTTTGATGGTAGTGTGGGGGTTTGATTACACTCTTTTAGTCCACATGTCACCCAGGTTTATCTTTAAAGAGCTTTTTAGGTTTCTCATAAGATAGAGAGCTAAGGTCATTTTACGCTTCTCACAACCGTCACCACATAGGGGTTCGACAAAGGGGTTTGGGCGATGATTCAGGTATAATTACTAATTGTATTGTCTTTTTTCATAACCTTGATTTGTGTTGTCAATCGATTGAGCTATGTTTCTTACTTTCATTTGTCGAAACAGAGAAGGAAGATAGACGAAAGAGACGATCGTTTTGTTCCAGCGCCGCTTGCCTCTGTCGACGGTCGTGTTGTTCCAGCGCTGCTTTTCTGAAGTGGCAATAGCTGCAAACCAGTTAAGTTTTTTACAGAAATAAATATGAAAATGCCATATTTTTTCCATTGCATTATCCATTGCAAGATGCCTTTTACAACAGATATGTTTCAAGTGGAGATGTAAAAACTGTAAACTGGTTTGAGAATTGTTGTAGATCTTAAATTCAAGTTAATGAGCAAGGCTTCTCAATCTTAACATTATTAGGAAATGTGGTAGATGGCATGACTGTTATATTGGAGCATAAATAATTTTCTTCGGAACCAGTTAAAAGATAATAGTATAGTTAAATATATAGTGTTATTTTGATGCGCTTTCTCGGCTCAGCGGTCTTTTATGTTTAGGCTTCAATGACTACATGATTCGTTTTCATACGTTTTACTCGCACTTTGCATCACTTTTAGCTCAATTTTCTGGTTTTATGTGCATCCTTCATTTTTTATTAAGACAACGTAATGATTGATTTTTAGTTTCGATGATGTTACGGGACTCTTTTTTTTATTACGTGGACGCTTGAACTTCATCCAAGACCATACTTTTATACATTGCAGGTAACATATATTGCTCTTCATGGTATGAACATTCAATGTTTTGTTCTGCACCTAATGTTCAATGGTTTTGTATGCCATATTGTACATGTTTTAGTGTTGGTAGTGGCACATAAATGGGCAATCTCTTGACTAATTTAAGTCTGGTTGCAGTTTCTTTTTTTTTATTTAGCAGCATATTGAAAATTCTGACAGGGTCATTTGTAATTCATTTAACTGTTTCACTAATCATGTCTAGACTATTTGAAACAATGGTGGTTGAATTCATCAGAACAATGGATATCCAGAGTTGGCTATGGAGGCTGAATTCATTGGAAATAAGCCCGCCCAGACCGAATGCTCAGAGGATCCATGTCTTCTCATTCTGAGATATTCTCCTATGATCAGGTATTTTCAGTTCATCAATCATGTCTCATTTTTATGTAGATGAACACTCTGGTTGTAAGTAATGAATATATGTATAATAACTGATAGTACAACTACCAAGTTAACTAATTGAAATAATGTTGGGTGTTTATAATTTCATATGGAGTTTTAATTTGAAAAAACAGATGTAATGTTCCCTTTTGACTCTCAAAAGTCAACTGTCTTCATTTATGGAAAACTAATATAATAATTCTTGATTGCATTGTGATACCTGTGCTTTTTCTTATATTTTTATTGATCAAACTATTGTTCTTATAGGTCTTTGATTCATCAAAGATATATTTAAAGCAGAGTATAGACTCACCCAAAGTCACATGAAAGGCTAAAGAGGAAAAAGTTTGAGGATGGTGTCAAGATTCTATACAAAATTATCATAGGCTACTCTGAAGATTAGAACCAAAGAAGATTTTGTACGGATCACTGCAAACTAGCTGATGAAGCAGCCGCAGGTATACACCGTTATTATAGCTATTTTGAATTAGAAATCAACATGAAATTGGATATTTAGACATAATGATGGTGAGCAAAGTTAAAGAAACAGGAAAATGGTATTGATTTCTAAACCCTTGTAATGATAGTTCTAATGGGACGAAGTACCCTGACTCGGCTGAACCTATATATTGAACTAAGTTATTTTCAAGGAATTTCGAAATTGCACTTGCTATACCTTAGGTAACTCGGTTGATCTTTTCACATTTGACATTAGGACCTTGAAGGTAACAATGCTTTTGATATAGCTGCTAATACAATGATGACACATGAAAATCTTGAGTGGATCATTGTTATGCTTAAATTTCTAAGGCTTGTGGTAGAAGTTAGGAATCATAGGTAATATCCACCTTACACAATTAATAAGAAATACACTAGCTTTGATCACCAAATTATCCTGTTCTGTTTTTAAGTACCAATTAATAAGTTTTAAAACACACAACTATACACCCCCATATTTTATCAATGATAACCTTTTCTTTTGCTTACTTTTAAATTTGGAAACTTTTGTAAATAGGTAAAGACACCATTTTCTAATGATGAAGCTATGGCTAAAGCTGTCGACATTGGTGAAAAGGAGGTAAAATGGTGTACCGTTTCTGTTGTCGATTTTGGCTATTCTTTTTTTTTTTTTTTTTTTTGCATTTGTTGTTCTTAATATTTGTTTCATCACTTATGTTGGTTGCATATATTTTTGTTAATAGGATAGTGATGACAAGGGTAAATTTGGTGATGATGAAAATATCATACGTAATTTGAGTGTCTTGAAAACTACTCCCGAGCTTCATAAATCTAAGGTAATTGATATTTTTGTTAATAGGATAGTGATAACAAGGGTAAATGGGCAAAACTAATACATTATGGTTCCTCTTACTAATAACGTTCGAGCAATTTTGAATTTAATACCTTCCAGGTACCAATTTTATCTTATGTTCGTCTGCTTATTTGACCCGCTTAAACTTTTTTTTTGGGAATATTTATAGTATGATACCATATACTATTATGAAGTTGGGATTAGAAACAAATCAAAAACTTTCTGGTTCACTACTCCTAAAGTTTAGATCCACCGTAGCCTTTTAGCCTTATTGGTATTATGTTCTTGCATGTTTTGTACAAATTTATAGCAATGATTTATGATCATTTCTTATAATAAACTAACTTTTTTGCTTTGCTTGCAGTTGCAACATTTGACAAACAATGAGCTTATATATGATGAAATAACTAAAGTTCGGGAACCTGAAGTGGTATGCATTTTACACATATATGTCGAACCAATAAAACGAGTTTTATGAAAAATGCACGTTCATGCCCGTGGAGGTCTTGGTTTTAAAATGCGCGCATCATGCATCCATAAATCGTGATGCGCATGATGCGATTCTGAAAACGCATCAAGTGTGGCAATGCGTTAAAATTCCCTGATGCAAGATTGATACGGCGAAATCGCATGATGCGACCCTTCACATGGTGCACTTTGTATGCGTGAGAATGTCAACATTATTTATCTTGATTTATCATTTATAGGGAAGAAAACTCTTGGTACAAACCTTGAATGTGTGAAGATGTTAAATTGAGTGAAAGATTCTAAATAGTTGAAATTTTGGATCACTAACAGATTTGTCATTTGACTTGGGGATGCACCGTGTGTAGACACGGGTGAAAGATTCTAAATAGTTGAAATTTTGGATCACTAACAGATTTGTCATTTGACTTGGGGATGCACCGTGTGTAGACACGGGACTCTAACCTAGTTAAACAGATAATAATATAAGATATTCTAGCGGGGTAAATAAGGAGGTAAAATTAGTGGATATTGATGCTATCCAATACGGAATAAGAACTACTTTTTAAAAATGTGTTAATCTCTACATCAGATTTGATCTTAAATGTTTTGTTAAGAGTAGCGTATAAATAAGTTTATTTGAAGTATCTAAAGCAATGTTTTCATAACCGGATCGGACATCGAATCGGTCGACCTACTGGTTCACTGGTCCGTGGAGGCTTCTGATTGGCCGATTTTTTTTTCTTTTTTTAACTTTAACAAAATATAATATTATTCCTTTCACCCCCTTCCACTTCCCACAATTTCCCCCCTACACATAGGTCCACAAGTGTCACATGACGCTGCCCCCTCACATGACGCTGCCCCCCCCCCCCCCCTCTCCTTACAGTCTCATAGTAACACACATATTCAATGCACCAACTGGGATGAAAATCCACTTGGTAACTCAAGTAACCACATAAATTTGGTATTTTGTTTTTTTATAAGTTACACGAATGGTTCATGTAGTATGTCATGTGTTATCAATTGTCATGTGTCATTTAATAAAAGGGAAGTAAATTACATAAAAGGGTTTTCTTCTTCAAATTTATACTTTTTGGAAACAAATGACAAAGTCATAAAATATGAAAATTGTGTAACAACTCTAAAAAGCAATATGAACTTTATCGATTTAACAATTCAAATATAAGTTCTTAGTTGTGACTTTTATCTTCTTCACACTCTTTGTTCATCAATTCCCAAATTAATATAGTGGCATCAACACCACCAAGACGACTACATCACATGAAGAGTACATAATAACGACCAACACACAACCAAACCACATATTGAAGATACATTCATGCACAGATCAAAGCTGAACTATAGTTTGACTCAAAAAAATGTAACCAAATCCACAACTCTCTATGAAATAGAAAACAGAAACCAAAATAAGGAGGTCGTGAGACGCTTTGATGATAAACACATATGGCAGTCTTCAAATTGTTTAGTTGATACTGTGTTCAACTAGTTTAGCCATATTGAGTTCATTACTTTGTCAATTTCAACTTAATTATGTTTTTCATTTAGAAACCGTTAGAAATCTGAAACAGAAGAGGTGGAAGCACATAATAAACACTATTTTTCCTTAAAATAACTAAGCACTAGTACTCATTTCCAAAACTTAACCTTCCTCCTTGATTCCACATCCAAAACACACTATTTGTCAAGTTTATGCTCCATTGAAATGAATGGTCCAAAAGAGTAAATTATATATCTGGGGGTTTTGAAGTTTGCCTAAGCGACTAATTTAATCCCCTAAGTCCATCTTATGTTGGGGATTTTGAATCAGACGACTGAATCATCTGAGAGTTGTGTGGAACACTTTCAGATAGAACTTATTACCAATAACACATATTCTTCCGTTCATCTGGATGCCAATGAATACCCCACTGAAGGGGTAGGGGCCCAAAAGTCCATTAAAGACAACACGGGCCCATACCCTAAATGGGCCCAAGACATGTTTGGCCCGCGGCTCACGCGAATGGCGGGTGGTGAGTTAGGCGAATACAAGAGCCACGCGGATGCATCACCTACGTGACATCTGCCAGGTTCAACACGAAGACCTTCTGACGAAGGTTAGCAGAACACGTGGCAGACAAAAGGTACAAACCTACAAGTCTGTACGGACCAATCACAGCAGCTGGACGTGTGGCAGAAGTCATGCTGCACGATCAGCCAATCAGAAAGTGCCAGCAAGGCAAATCTCCATGACCATGCATAGCCAAGCAGACACTCCGTACGACCTGCAGTACGAACAACCAATCAGGAAGCTCCACCACAGAGCCAGGTCTGTGAGCACGCAGTTGCGGATCCACCAAAGGGAACAACAAGTATAGTTCCTACCCGTATCAACCAATAAGACCACGTAAGGTCACCTTAGCAATGATTTCAACTGACGTGTAACAGTAGAGGAGACAATAGTACAATTGGCAAAGGGAATTAGCCAGTCATGGCGTGTCAGGCCTGCAGCTAACAAGCGGATGACACGTGTCCAACCCTAGACGTCTCCCAATGGCATATCGCCACACGGAATAAACGGTACACTCTCTCTCTATGATTTATGTAATATAATATAACATATTATATTGGACTAATAATGGGCAATGTGGAGGCAATCCCTTAACTGGGCCTTGGCCTATCGGGTAGGTTAAGGGTGAATGTTGAGGCCCTTGTGGAACCTATTTAAGGAGGACTTCACCTCCTTGGATAGGCCATTCAGAAAACCATGAAGAACACACTAAGGTCGACTACGTTTTTGTGTGCAATCACGGGTCTTTAGAGACTCTAGGCGGTCGCCTCCCATCAGATTATTGTGTTTATTTTAGGTCTTTCTGTAACAACCTTAAAATAAATCCAATAATAAAACCTTAATATATGAAATAGGATTTAACATCTAATCGAAATTATAAACGGATTGGGCCACCTGATGGTGTAGCCCAATAAAACGAATATTATAGTGGGCCGAATTGAATATCATTGGGCCACCCGAAGGTGAAGCCCAATAATCTTACCCGGATTATATGACGCGGCCCATTAGTATGACCAAGCCCAATTCTTGTTAAATCCCAATTATAATATAATATCACTTCTTAAAATAAACCCTTTGGCCCATTTACCCAGTAACCTTATTCGGCCCATCCCTTTTACCCTCCATTTTCCCAATAACCATCACCAAACATCTCGGCCCTTTTAATACAACCCATAACCGCCGCCATTTCACCCCCAACAATCCACCTGTATATTATCTTTTACACTCCAACTCCTTACACCCTTACACCTAATTAACCTATACATAGCCATCATCATCATAATGCATGCACCACTCACCCATTCTTGCTTATAAAACCATCAAACCCATTCGACTACCCCTCTAATACCACCACTATTATCCTTTGCAAAACTTATAATATCATCGGCCAAGTAGTCGGCCGATTACTTCTCGACAACTATCCAAGATCCGAGTAAGTGTTTAACTTTTCTTCTTAGGAAACGAGTGCCTAAGCTATAATGGCCAGCTTTTAGTCTAGGAATTATACTCCGAAGATGTAACGGTCAGCTATATACGTATATTATTAATACTATATCAATGCTACAGGTTATCGGCCCGTTTATCTCACCTTCGGCGACCCATAGAACTCAACCGGAAGCTTCACACGTGAGTGCATGTCCCTCATTCTTCATCTAAAACATCTTTGGGGTGAATGCATGTTGTGTGTGTTGTCAAAACTTTGCATATTTGTCGTGTTAATATCCGAACCATAATAGAAGTCGATCAAACATAAAAACAATTAGAGTGGATCCACTTGGTTTTTAATCTTGATATACATCTTGATCTGAAAAGGGGTTAAGTTCCATTATCTAACATTGACAAAGTATTACCATAAGATATATTTTCGATCGGCAAATATATGTGTCTTCAGCATCACTCTCTACTTTAACGACTAACGTATTTTAACATGCATTTCAGGTTCTAAGTGAGAATGTGGAAATGGGAATCACGCATGTTCGAGTAGTATAACCGAATTGTAAAGAACAATGATAACAAGAGTCGAATGCTTTATTATCCAAAAATCAGTACCGAAAGATTACACAGAATCTTAACTATTACAAAACAACCTCACTACAATCAATAACTCTCAACACTCAGATGTGATTATACAAGATAACCACACAACAATCACTACAGAGCAAATCCTGGTTCAAGATCAAGATGATCTTGAACAAAACCCTAATGTGAAAGACAGAGTAGAGAGATAATAATGGAAAGAGAAAGTTGTTCGTCAAAACTGAGAAAAGGCCAAGCAAAGGCCTTTATAAAGGCACGAGGGAGGCTCGGGAAGAAGCACACCCGAGCCAAGGAGAGCCACACGATCTGGAAGAGAAAACACACCACCAAGAGATCCTGACCATCCAAGCCAACTACCCGGATCGCCAACTAGGAAAAGACCCGAACCTGAAGATGGACTGGACCAAAGGAGCAGGCCATCAACCTGGGCTGCAACAAACGAACTGGGCTCCAGCCTTGGGCTTTCCAACCTGCAAAACAAACTTATGCAAAATGTAAAAGAAAAATGTAAAAGTAAAAGTAATAAAATTGAAGTGAAATATTATTATTATTATTATTATTAATATATATTTCAACACCCCCCCTCAATTTTATTACTTAAAGCAGTTAATCATCTTAATAAGATCACATAACTTCTCATGTTGAGAAGACAAGACCCCTTTTGTGAAGAGATCAGCAAGCTGATCATTGGAACAAACTTTATTAGTTTTGATAACCCCTTTAGAGATTAAATCTCTAAGAAAGAAAAGATCCAATTCAAAATGTTTTGTTTTGTCATAGAAAACCGGGTTAGCAGCGATAGACATAGCAGCAGAGCTGTCGCAGTTGAGAACAACAGGCATCTTAACCTGAACATTTAGTTCAGACAACAAATTTTTTATCCAGATAACCTCACAGGCTGCTGAACACATCGCCCGATACTCAGCTTCAGCTGAAGACCGAGAAATAGTAGCCTGTTTCTTGCTTTTCCAAGACACCAAACTTTCTCCTAATTGAATACAAAAACCAGTAACTGATTTCCTTGTTTCAGTGCACTTTGCCCAGTCTGAGTCAGAGTGAGCATTTAAATCAAAACAATCACTTTTGGTAAAATAAATGCCAAGCCCAGGAGCACCTTTTAAGTATCTAAGAAGCCTCATGGCTATACTAAGGTGTCCCTCAGTGGGCTTATGCATAAACTGACTTAAGTAGTGTACTGAATAGGAAATATCAGGTCTGGTATGAGAAAGATAAATTAACTTTCCCACAAGTTGTTGATATCCAACAGGATTGGATAACAATGTATCATGTTTTTTGACTATGTTGGTTAAGGCATGATTTTGCTCAATCGGACATGAAACTGGTTTGCACCCCAACATACCATATTCAGCCAAAAGCTCAGTGCAATATTTTCGTTGGGTTAAGCACAAACCAGAGTTATGTCTCACAACTTCAATACCCAAAAAATATTTCAACTCTCCTAAGTCTTTAATTAAGAATTTAGATTTGAAAAAATTTTTAACTTTCTCAATATCAGACTTAGAATTTCCAGTTACAATAATATCATCAACATAGACAAGAAGAACAAGAAAAACATCACCAACATTTTTAACAAACATCGAATAATCACACATGCTTTGAACAAAGCCAAACTCAAGCAAAGAGTCAACAAGTTTTTTGTTCCACATTCTAGGGGCTTGTTTTAGCCCATATAAAGATTTCTCAAGTTTGCAAACCTTGTTAGGTTCAGAATTCAAACCTTCAGGCAATGACATATAAACTTCTTCAAACAAATCACCATACAAGAAAGCATTATTAACATCTAGTTGATAAATAGACCAGTTATTCTGAACAGCTAGACTAATAACACAACGAACAGTAACCATCTTGACAACAGGAGAAAAGGTTTCCTCATAGTCTACCCCTTCTTTTTGACTGAAACCCTTGGCTACTAATCTAGCCTTATATCTGTCTACCTCACCAGATGACTTATACTTTATCTTATATATCCATTTACAGCCAATTTTATGTTTGCCTTTAGGTAAATCAACAACCTTCCAAGTATTGTTCCTATAGAGAGCCTCTAGCTCATCATTCATAGCCTGAATCCAATTTGGATTTTTAACGGCTTCTGAGTATGTTCTAGGCTCTCTACTTTTATCTAAGTTGGACAAAAAACACTTGAGATCAAACGAAAGATTCGAAAAATTTACAACTTTTTCAATACCATATTTAACCTTTCCTTCAACAATAAAATCTTTGAGGCTGCTAGGAATTTTTGATTGCCTAGAAGACCTCCTAAGACTACTTTGAGGTTCAACAACTGTGTCACCCTCAGATAGGTTTATGTGATCACTAGTGGTAGTCACATGCTCAGCCCTACCAAGGTTCCTATTCAGGTCACTAGATTGCTGATTATCAACCAGATTACCAGGATTAGAACTAGAACTACAGTCCTGACTCATATCTCCAGTTTTCTGATCATCAGTCATACTACTAGGGTTAGAATTAGGACCTAGTTGCTGAGACCCATGTGTTCCCAGATTTTCATTATTATTTCCCCTTTTGTCATCATTGGGGTCATCCACACCCAAATTTTGTTGAACCTCTGTGGTTTCAAAAAAGTCAAAAAAATTTAAAGAGTTGACTTGTGTTTCACTAGACACATTAAATTTTTCACATACATTTTTCTCCTTAAAAGGAAAACATGACTCAAAAAATTTAACATCTCTAGAGTATAGGATAGTCTTACTATCAAGGCTGTAGGCCTTGTATCCTTTTTTCTCTAGAGAGTATCCAATGAAAACACATTTCTCAGCTCTTTTTTCTAATTTATTTGACTCGTTTAAAACAGTACAAAAACACAGACATCCAAAAATTTTCAGGTGTTCTAAAAAAGGTTTAAAGCCATAGATCATTTCATAAGGCGTTTTCCCATCCAGCACAGAAGAAGGTGTCCTATTAATTAAGTAAGATGCAGTTAGAACACACTCAGACCAGAATCTAATAGGAAGGTTACTTTGAAAAAGAAGAGCACGAGCAACATTGAGTAAATGCCTATGTTTTCTCTCAACAACCCCATTTTGTTGGGGTGTGTAGGCACAGGTGGTTTGATGTATAATCCCTTTATCTTTACAAAAATTTTTCATTTGATTATTGACAAATTCCAACCCATTGTCGCTTCTCAAAATTTTTATCCTTTTATTAAATTGAGTAAAGATAAGATTAACAAATTCTTTTATGTATTCAAAGACTTCTGTTTTGTTATGCATCAAACATACCCAAACAGCCCGAGAGAAATCATCAACAATTGTTAAAAAATATTTATGCCCATGACTATCAGAAACCCTATATGGACCCCACACATCTATGTGTATTAACTGACCAAGTTCAGTGGTCTTATGATCACTGAGGGGAAAGGGTTCCCTGTGTTGCTTAGCCTTATGGCACACCTCACAGGGACCATGATCAATATTAGACTTAAGTTTAAACTCAGGTTTAATAATGTTCACAACTTGATCAGCAGGGTGTCCAAGTCTAGCATGCCAAACATCAAACATATTAATGCTGTTAAAACACACCTTGGAACTTATCCTAGCATTAGCACACATGTACAAACCATCTACTTGTTTACCAGTCACCAGGACTTTCTTTGTTAACAAGTCCTGAACATAACAAGTATTTTCATCAAAACCTATGTACAGTTTATTATCCCTAGCAAGTTTGTGAACAGAGAGCAGATTAACATTATATTCAGGTACAACTAACACATCCTGGAGAATCACATTATCTGCTAATTTTAGTTTACCAATTTTAGTTACCAAAGCAAATGTTCCATTAGGATGTTTAACTTTGACATTAAAATCAGACACATCTATATAGTCAAACAAATCTTTATCATTGTTTATCATATGTTCATTAGCACCTGAATCTACAATCCACCCAATGCCCAACAACTTGCCATCAGAACTAGTAAAGCAATACACATTGTTACTAAAAGCAGTAGCACAAAAAAACCTACCAGACAGGTTACAGTTCACAGAAGAATCAGAAGTCTTATCATTCAACAGACTTAGCAGCTTATTAACCTGATCACTAGTGAGAGAAGGAAGCACAGTATTAGAACTATCTGTACTAACATGATTACTAACAGCCCCCTTCTTGCCTTGATTGAACCTAGACTTAGCCCAAGGAGGATAGCCATTTAATTGAAAACACTTGTCAACAGTGTGTCCCACCTTGTTACAGTGGGAACATGTTGATGCTTGGGTTTGACCTTTAGAAAACTTCTTATTATTATTGTTATTCACCCCTTCACTGTTAGGAACAAATTTAGAAGCAAAACTAACAGTAGAAGTAGATTTAGACCCACTAACAGAGGCCCTATGAGACTCTTCCCTAGATACTATAGAAAAGGCTTCCTTCACAGAAGGAAGATCAGTTCTTATTAACAGAGAAGATCTAACATGTTGATAGACAGGATCAAGACCCATTAAAAACTGCATGAGTTTTATCAAATGATTATAGCTATTAAACTCCTTAGAAGCCTCACAAGTACAAGAAGGCAGCTGAATGATTTGATCTAATTGCATCCACATAACATTCAATTTCTGGTAATACTCAGCAACAGACAAACCATTTTGACTGAAAGAGTTTATTTTTTGATAGAGATCAAATACAACAGATCCATCAATTTTATCAAACGTTTCCTTTAAATCCTTCCACACTTCAGAGGCAAGTTTAGAATAAACTTGTCCCAAGTACAACTCATCAGAAACAGAATTTAATATCCATGTAAGAACAATAGAATTGCATCTATCCCACTGCCTGGCTAAAACAGGATTATCAGTGGGTTTTACACATTCACCATTAACAAATCCTAATTTGTTTTTAACTTGAAGACCTAGAATCATAGCATTTGCCCAAACCGTGTAATTCTCAGTACCCTTTAGCTTAATGTTGATTATAGTAAGATTAGTGGAGTCACTAGCATGAAGATACAAAGGATCACTACCATCAAGTTTACTGACAAGAGTAACATTAGCAGGATCAATAATAGCACCACCGCCTGCAGCGGCGGCAGCAGCATCATCATCAGCCATAACACACAAGCAGAACAAATAAAACAACACAACAAGCAAATAGCAGGAAAGAACAGAGAATCAACACAAAGAGAACAAATTAAATCCAAACGAAACAGCAGAACAATCAACAGTGACGAAGCCACGTAGGTGTTCCAGATAACCAGTTCGTCACTCAATGGTGCTGGTCCAGGTCCTTACGCGGGAGTCAACAGTTGATTTTAGACCTAATCTTAAAGCTAAACCACAGGCACAAGCCCTGAACAGAGACTCCTTAGGAAACCCTAAAGAAAAGGAACAATCTCACCAGAAAGACCCAAGTTAGGGTTTCTCCAATAAACTCGTAATCTGCAACCTTCACTTAGGGTTACAGATCAGAGAGCAATAGAGATGTAATTCAGACAGCAATCACAACCAGTCAGCGGAAGACAACCAAAACCTAGATCTGGAACAGCCAAGATCCAAGGAATATGAACCGTCAGAGACAACCAGCGATCAAGAGCTCACCAGAGCTCTGATACCATGTAAAGAACAATGATAACAAGAGTCGAATGCTTTATTATCCAAAAATCAGTACCGAAAGATTACACAGAATCTTAACTATTACAAAACAACCTCACTACAATCAATAACTCTCAACACTCAGATGTGATTATACAAGATAACCACACAACAATCACTACAGAGCAAATCCTGGTTCAAGATCAAGATGATCTTGAACAAAACCCTAATGTGAAAGACAGAGTAGAGAGATAATAATGGAAAGAGAAAGTTGTTCGTCAAAACTGAGAAAAGGCCAAGCAAAGGCCTTTATAAAGGCACGAGGGAGGCTCGGGAAGAAGCACACCCGAGCCAAGGAGAGCCACACGATCTGGAAGAGAAAACACACCACCAAGAGATCCTGACCATCCAAGCCAACTACCCGGATCGCCAACTAGGAAAAGACCCGAACCTGAAGATGGACTGGACCAAAGGAGCAGGCCATCAACCTGGGCTGCAACAAACGAACTGGGCTCCAGCCTTGGGCTTTCCAACCTGCAAAACAAACTTATGCAAAATGTAAAAGAAAAATGTAAAAGTAAAAGTAATAAAATTGAAGTGAAATATTATTATTATTATTATTATTAATATATATTTCAACACGAATGAAAACGGATGTTAATATGTGTTATTAAGAATGTTTTATGTTTGAAACGATGTACTAAAACCGTTTGATAATAATGTAATAAGGAAGTTATAAGTATGCGTGATTGTGTTCTTGATTAATACAAATCGGTAATGACTCGTAAATCCGGGTCGTTACACTTTCACTCCCACCTCTCACCGAGCCGTTCATCTAGCGAAGGATTAAGCTTCCAGTGACGTGGTTTAGCTTCTCTAATCGAAGGTTAGACTATTATTTCTTAACCCACAAAGAATAAAACCCATGCTACCTAAAGTTTAATTAACGCTTATATATCAATACCTGCACGACTTTTATATATTTAGATCGGACACCACCGTAAAAAGTAATAAAATAGTAGACAATGCCATATAAAATGCTAAAAATAGTAATTAAACAATAAACAAAAAACATATGTTACAATATAATTGCATTATAAATGCAGCAATTCATTACAAATGTTGCTTCAACCTTCCTACCACCTCGATCATTGATCATCATCAGTCATACGAGGCGGTGAAGAAGAGACGACCACCAAACCCTAACTTATAGATTATTCTGCATCTGTGTCACTAAGCTCGTATGTATCTAATGCTGTCTGTATATCGACTCTTTTTTTCTTCACAATATTCACGCTGAGCTTTTAATTTAATTAGAACTGTAATTAGAATACTATAATTTTTTTACGATCAGTTTGTTCTAATATTGTTCACAGATTAATAGAATATTATTGTGCAAATCATTGTGAATTAACATAATTATTTATTTTAAAAAAATGTATTTTCATATTAACGAGGTCATAATTGATCTCTATTGTATTATATACTAACCAAGCTTAGTAACAGTTGTATTGAATGTTAACTAACATTGCAAAATGCATATGCTTTATTAATTACTTCAGTAATATTATCCTTGCAAAATTCATATGATCAAGTTAATTTTATTGTGATGTCACTATATATAGGATTGAAAGTCAATCATCAGATAGAAGATGGATAGGAATAACTGGAGGCTTACTGAGGGTGCAAGTAGTAGTGCTGTTGGTGACACAACCATTGAATCAGATGATTGGAGGGCTCAACTGCACCCGGATTTACGACAACTCATCGTGGACAAGATGTATGTAGTTATATTAACTATTCTTTTTAGTTTTTATAAATTTTTGTGGTCTGAAATTTCTGCTAATTATATGCATTCTTTTGTTTCGCGTGTGTGGACATTGAGTAGAGCTGATACCTTTAAGAGTCATGATCCATCCTCCGGATACGAGGAAATTATGGAAAAGGCTGTGAGTTTTGAGAAGTTGAATTATGCTACTGCCACAAGCCAGGTCTAGCTGTTGTGTTCTCTATGTTTTACTAATAGTTTTGTAGATTTTGCTTTTGTTAAGTAAAGATATTGCAAGTCTTTATGTACAGTTGAGCCAAGGTACTTCAAAAAAGGAAAGGGAAGTGATATGATATGATATTTGTGGTATAGTGTAACATGTATCATCATGGGTCCTAAAGTCGTGTAATTTATTTGGTTTGCAGTCTGAATATATACTAGAGACATCACTGAAGACAATGAAGAGGGTAACCCCTCCCTGGGTAACAATTGCTTCCACAGCGCAGACTAGCAATCCAAACGGCGGAGAGCACAAGGTGGTGTAATCTAACTTCACAAGTCCCTTTTGAGTTGGACAAAATGATCGCCATTATCCTAAACCAAATTTTACTTTTGTGTTTATACGCATTGATTTCAACATATAAAATCTTTTTTTGTAGAAACTTGTTACGTAATATAACATCACTCGATTGTCAAGTGTGTAATCATGCTTGTGCTTTCGCTCTCTTTGTTTATACTAGATTTGTGCATTTAATATTGTTCCATTTGAATAGCATTGATATAATGACTTAAAATGGTTAGAAACTATGAGTCGGAATGTTGATATCTTTCCAATTACAGGCTCTATGACCTTGATATTATTTCTCTTTCCCATTCAGAGTGCAAGTGACGTCGGTGACCCCATGTTGGAATGTGGTGATTGGAGGGTTCAACTGGAAGCAGAATCACGACATATCATCGTGAACAAGATGTATGTACTTATAGTTATCCTTTACATTTCTTATCTTATTGTGCTCCAATTTTGGTTATGCTGACATGCTATATTGTCAATCAGCGACGATTGCATGGCAAAGATAGGGTGGGCTTGTGCCCACCATCCACTCAATCTAGTCCACCCTTTACGTTTAAATGGCGGCCCAAGTGCCCAAGACAATTCCTTTTTTAGAACGGCCTAGTGTGGAATCAAGTACCATGTCAACTTAGTTCTAACTTTTGAGTATGAATTTTTCAGGATGATGTGGATAAGTATGTGGGTTGGTAAATGGTAATCCAATAGTAAAAGTCATTTTCATAATAGCCCCTTTTACTTCAAGGAATTAGACCTCTTAGTTTGGTTTGAATTTAAACAACCCTAAAACATTTCATGTTAGATATAAGTTATAACTAGTGAATTTAAGTGATAAGTTACGTGTTCTAATGTTCAATTAGTCAGTTGTTTTATAAGCGCTTACTTATGGTGTATTATACACGTTTGAGTTTAATCAAAACTTTTATTAGATTTATCATAGTAATTTAAGTAAATAAGTACGAATAGTTTCACAATATCACTAAGTGGATAAGTATGATTTGATTTTACCCGACCCATTTTGTCTCAACTTGTTTTGACCCGCCTTGTTTTAACCCAACCAACTTGTGGTCCCCTAAGAAAAAGATTCTGGATCCGCCACTATGCCGATTGCTTGGTGTTACTGTTTCTCTAAACTTTTTGTTTGGAAATGATGTTTTCCTGTCTGCTAAATATTTGCATTATTGACTACATGTGTTGGCCTTCTGTAGAACGGATACCTTGAAGACGTGTCTTCCATCCTCTGGACATGATGAACTACATGATTTGGCTGTGTGGTTTGAAGAGAAGACTTATACTATTGCCACAAGCCAAGTTTGTTGTGTTCTTTATATTATATTACTAGTTTTGTAGTTTTTCCCTTTTTTCCTTCTGTAAAATGAAGATTTTGCAAGTCTTCATGTTTGTCAATGAGGGGCCTAAACTAGTGCAGTTTATTTGGTTTGCAGTGTGATTATTTGCGCAAGTTATCCTCGAAGATGCTGGCTATAGACCCCATGCAGTCAGGATCTGATGCCAATAGTGTAAACCCGAGGGTATCATTAGATTCGATAGCTCAGATTGACAATCCAAATGGCAGAGACTGGAAAGAGGAAGTGTATCAAAAGGTGTTGGATGTTACCTTGCATTTTTTTAAAGCGGCGAAAGTACTTGACATCTCAGATTGCATTTAAGTTGAAATACATCAACATTATTCCAAACCAAAGTTTACTTTCTTTCCTTGCTGATTTGAAAATATATAATCAACATTAGGATGTTTTTTTTTTATAAACGTGAGCGGGAATATCAATATTTTTCCAATTATAGGTTATATGACCTGGATCCTTTTTCTTCCGGTTACAGATAAACGCTATGAAGGACCTGTATCTACTAGATTTGAATGTCATGCATCAAAAAGCTCTTTCCAAATTGCTGCAGGTAAGTTAATTTCTGTATATGTTTATTTACAAAAGCATACAGAAAAGTCATTTGATGAAAACCTTTTGTCATCCAGCACGATTCTCCTCGTCAGCAGCCAGAAAGTGAGCTGCTTGAGAAGCTGATAAAATTTACGCATATGTTGGAGTGTTGTATGGAATTCTTACAAACCCCTAAGCATTGTATACTAGCCATTCATAAAGACAACTTGGATACTTATGAGAAGGCTATTACCAATGTCATCAATTTAAATCGGAGGAACCCTCAGCAGCAAGCACAAGCACAAGCGCTTCCTCCACAGCAATCGGAACCAACGCATTCCCAGTTGACGCAGGTTCAATCACATGAAAATCAAATGAACATATACATTCTCAATTCCATGCAGCCGAGTTCTAATCTTGACCCGGGTCAGAATAGCAATATGAACTTCTTACAACAGGTCTCTAGTGGTTCTCTACAACAAAATGCAGTGAGTGGATCCAATGTCCCCAACAACTGAATGTATATGTTGGGATATTAGCTAATTATAAAGACAAGCTGGGTACTTATAATAGTTGTGTAACTGCTGCTGATTTTACATTTCTATATTTGAACGAAAACCTATCAATCCTTTATCTAAACTTTCTTGAAAATGACTTTTTTCGTGTGGGTCTATTTGCATTCTTTATTGTGATTTCAATTACAAAATTGAAGCTTGATTTCAAATTACGTTCATTAATATATGGAATGACCACTATGTGCTCGACACTTAGCAATATATGGAATGACCACTATGTGCTCGACACTTAGCAAGATACTCGCCTTTTTATAAGGATTGTATGAAGTTTGCTGTGTTATATGGTAAAATGTAATAAATGAGTCTATGCATTATAAAGGTGAAGGTTTTAAGCATGTTACCATACATGTGCAAGAGACACCCATGTGCATATAAACATGTGTATTAGGGATAGACGTCTAGTAGGTTTCAATACATTCACTTGATGTCTTTAACTTTTGTTGTGATTCAACTACCCATAAAAGTGACAAAACATACATCATACCATATAAAACAAAACCCATGACAATGTTGGTTTCAGGCCCCTCACTACACAGCACTCAAGCCCTCTTATATATATGTATGTATGTGAGAAGAAATATAATGCAGAGAGTAAAGGAAACAAGAAAAGCTTTCAACGTACTGTATTATTTCATGCACATGTAGTGCCTTAAATAGGCATACAATGTAACAAACTTACAGAAGAAAACTTCAATATTACCTATTCTATGGCTACCACCTAAAGACCCGTAGACTTTAACAACCAAACCAACGGCTACTTTGACTTACTAAACTTATTCAAACTGAAAATAAATACTTAAACAAACTGCCAAATACCGGCTGACCCGGTTGACTTATTTGACCCGCGACCCATTTGACCCGACCTATCAAGATTAACCCAACAGACTATTATGGCTGAGATTGGCAAGTAGGTGAGGGGACTTTGTAAGTATTATATGTAAAAAAAATTAAGTAATTCATAATGTTATTTCAAAGAATTTTTCTCAACCAATGATATAACAAAAAAAATGCCACGTAATTGATTTCAACATCTACAAAAGAGACAAATACAAAGAGGGAGAAATCTGAAAGATAATAGAATGAATACTTGATTTCATTGATCATGGAAAAGAGTATAAATAGTTACAAATCATATCTCCTATTTTTGGAGATAATCTATACAATCATTATCTACTAAATTTAAACCAATTCTATTCTAATTATACAATAATTAGTATATGGCTATTACACCCCCGCAGTCGAATCGGGAGGACGCCGAACGGTTAGACTGGATCGAAAGTCATCAAAGAGGATCTTCGGAAGGCCTTTCGTGAAGATATCAGCCACTTGAAACCGAGAAGGAACGTGCAGAATGCGAACCAATCCTCTCTGAACGTGCTCTCGAACAAAATGAATATCAAGCTCGATATGTTTAGTGCGTTGATGTTGGACAGGGTTGCCAGACAAATAAATAGCACTAACATTATCGCAGTAGACGATAGTGGCCTGAGAAAGAGGATGATGCAGCTCCAAAAGAAGATTACGCAGCCAACAGATTTCAGCGACCACATTGGCGACGCCACGATATTCAGCTTCTGCACTGGAGCGGGAGATAGTGGACTGGCGTTTAGAAGACCAAGAGACCAGATTATCTACTAAATTTAAACCAATTCTATTCTAATTATACAATAATTAGTATATGGCTATTAAAATCAAAGCAAAATACAGTTAAAATATTGTAACTGTTTACAACTCCTGTATTTATTTCCTTAGGAATGCTGCTTCACTCTAACTTCTCCTACCGCCCCATCACAATCATAGGAACGTCGAATTGCTTCGTGTGCACCGGCAACCAATCCGGTATGTATGCTGCTTATTCACCTTTCTGATGATCCTATTTTTTAGAATCATTAAGTTACTATGGAACTTCAGCTAAAAAACTAAGTTTCATAGTTGCAGCATGTTATATCCTTGCTAACACACTTTTTACGCAATAAGTGTTGTATATGATAACTCTATTTTTTTTACAGAGCAAACAAATCACAGTTGCAGTTGCTTTAAATGTTAAATCATCTACTCTTTGATTGTAAAAGATTTAAATTTACTTTATATTTTTATTGATAAAAATATAGGATGATTCTGATAAAAGTGACATCTATGATCTATTTTTATTGATTCTTGTCTTATAGTAATTTCATTGTAGACTGTCACAGCAGGATTGAAAATCAATAATCAAATTTAAGATGGATACGAGTAATGAAAGACCTACTCGGGGTGCACGTGTCGCTGTTGGTGACCCCGCCATGGAGTCTGGTGAGTGGAGGGCTCAACTTCAACGGAAAAGGATCGTGAACAAGATGTGTGTACTTTTACTGTTCTATTACATTTGGTTATGCTAACCTGCTTCAGTGACTGGTTCTCTGCACTTTTATTTTGTGAAATGCGAGTTTTCCACCTGAAATCCGTGCTTTATATTTGCATTAGTTTGACTGATATGTGTCGACGTTGTGTAGAATGGATACCATGAAAAAACATCTTCCTTTCTCTGGATATGAGCGACTTCAAGAGCTTAAGAAAATAGCTGAGAGGATTGAACAGGAGATTCATACTGCGGCCACAAGCCAGGTTTGTTGTGTCCCTGATATTGTATAAACCAGTCTTGCATTTTTTGCCTTTGTGAAATGAAATCTTTGCAACTCTTAAGGAGAAGGAAGTGATATCTATCATGTTTTTCGTACATCGCAAAGTTTTGTTGGATGTAAAACATGTGATTTATTTGGTTTGCCGCAGTCTGAATATGCACGGAAGATATGCTTCATGATGCTAACAACGGAGACTAGATTACAAAATCCTATGCCAGACCCCATGCAGTCAAACTATGCTGCAAGTAGGGTAAACCCCTCGGTACCAATAAATTTGAGAGCTCAAACGGACAATTCAAATGGCGGAGATTGGCAAGAAGAAGTTTATCAAAAGGTGTTGTATATTATCTAACATTTTGTTTAAAAGTAGTGAAAGCACTTGACATCACAAAATGCTCTCCACTTGAATAAATCATCACCACTAATATTGTTCCATTTGAAGGCATTGATATGTTAGGACTGAGGGGGTGTTTGGGGTTGCGTTTTGAAATGGATTTATAGATTATTGCGTTTTGAAAATGCAAATAATCAGTTTTTAGTGTTTGGGGTTGAGTTTTGAAATGAATTTTTAGGCTACCAAAACGCAATAATCTAAAAGCATCTCCACCCCTGCTTTTCCAAAACGCAGAAGCTGTTTTGAAAAATCAATCCCAAACACTTACTTATATTATAAGTAACTAAAGAGTAAACATGCATTTTTTACTTATGTTTTTGATGATAGGTGAGCTTGAATATTAATTTCTTTCCAATTACAGGCCCTATGACATTGATATTATTTCTTCTGATTACAGATAAAAGCTATGAAAGAGTTGTATCTACTGGAATCTGGTGAAAGGAAGGCTCAATTACAAGACTCTTCTAGTTTATCTTCTGCATTGCCACCTAGCAATGAACCCACCTTAACAAATGTTGCTGGTCAAAATTTAAACATGGAGAACACTCAAAATATGTCTAGTGTTCAACGAGACCAGCTCATCGTACAACAACATAACTACCTTGTAACGCAAGATCATCTCCTGTACCAAGAGCACCTCAGGCAACAGCGGATGTTGCAACAAATGGTGCTGCAACCACAGTTTCAGCAACAACCGCTGGTGCAACAGCAGAGGATGACAGTCCAGCAGCCATCACAGCAAATGTTAAGGCTTACTCAGGGTGCAAGTGCCGCTGTTGGTGACCCCACCATGGAATCTGGTGATTGGAGGGCTCAACTGCAATCAGATAAACGGGAAATGATCGTGAACAAGATGTATGTACTTATCTAATTCTTTTATTATGTAAAATGATGTTTTCTACCTCAATTTTCTGCTAACTATTTGCATTATGTTGACTGACATGTGTTGGACTTGTATAGAATAGATAACTTGAAGAGCCATTCTCCATTCTCTGGACAACAGGAACTTAAAATAATAGCTGAGAGGATTGAACAGGAGATTTATACTGCTGCCACAACCCAGGTTTGTTATCTTCTTTAATATTATATTAACAGTTTTGGTTTTTTTTTTTTTTTTTTTTTTTTTTGTGGATTGAAGATTTTGCAAATTATTTGGTTTGCAGTATAATTATCTACTGAATATATCCTTGAAGATGCTGAGTATGCAGACTGGATCTCAATATATCCCATATCAGACCCATGTAGTCAAAATCTGCAGCTCAACAGGTCCTTAATCTGGAGTCTTGACCCGGGTCAGAATGATATACAGCTGCTCAATGCATTTACATGTGCATATTAAAAAGAAAAAAAAAACCTTATCTAAAGTTCCATTTTGTATGACAAAACCATTGTTTGTAACATTTTGTTTGTATGTAACTCTAAAATAAGCAACTTGAAGAACATCGATTTTACATTTCAAAAATAAGATCCTAGTTGCAAAGTTTTCTCTTCCTGCTGTTTATTTATAGTATTAGATGTGTTAATCATCTTCAACAGTGGCGAAGCTTGAGCGAAAACTTTGGGGGTCGGAAGTCACCAGGGGTCGAAACAGTATATACCAAAAAATACCTTGGATGTTTCAGATTCACAATCTGGATTCTTGGAAAGCAGAAATATCTTGGATGGGCCTCTCATGCTGAATGAAATTATTTCTTGGATCAAAAAGTCTAATTTAGAAGCCTTTGTATTAAAAGTCGATATGGAGAAAGAGTATGACACCATAAACTGGAAATTCATTTTGGAGGTGATGAACCAAATGGGCTTTCCAGTAAAATGGAGAACGTGGGTCCAAGGGATATTTGAGTCATAAAGAGCCTCGGTTTTGGTCAACGGTTCGCCAACATTGGAGTTTGATTGTTTAACATGGGGTACCCCAAGGGGACCCGTTGTTCCCATTCTTATTTATCATCGTCATGGAGGCTCTTACCGGTTTCATTAGTAAAGCCAAGGAGTTGGGTATGAATAGAGGTATTCGGCTACTAACAACGGTCCGAACATGACGCGCCTCATGTACGCGGATTACCCGATTACCCGAGAAACCACATATCCGTTTCCGTGAACTATATATTAGGATTTTTTTTATTTTAGATTTTCACTTTAGTAATTTATTTTAGTAGGTTCATTATCTTTTGGAATATCTATTTGATAACATAATTTATATTTTGTATGCTGGACGTATATACATGAAACTATATAAAATTATAAAGTTATTATTTATTAGACCCATGAGGCTCTGGTTTTTTTTACCATCCCTACTCTTAAGTGTAGAATAAGTTACTACTCTCAGTAACTTTTTATGCAATCATACTCGGCCGGACATCTTAAGCACCTTTAAAAGCTTTGCTCGAGCCCTGTTAACTTATTGGGCCGGACACTTATTGAAAGCCCAAAAACTTGACCTTCTATGTTCAAAGCAACTTGCCCAAAAATAATATAAATATTGCTCAGAACGTTTTTGGTCTATTAACATGTAACACCATTACTAATTGGACAGTTATGATAATCTAATTCTTAGCCCAATTTTTGTTTGAGTTTCTTTTGAAGGATAACTTTACAAACTATCGGTATACTTTTAAATTTTCAAGAACTTTAGTTTAAATTTTATCAGAAGTAACAATATATGTCCATCAAACTTATCTAAATTGACGAAAATTTTACTTTAAGAAAATTTAAATACTTAATTCACAAGTGGTAATAAATTTCATTAGGGTAATATGTTTTTATATATTAATATGCAATGATGATAAATAGGGAATTTTTAAAAAAGTAATAATATTTATTTATCATTTGAGTTGATTCATTTCTATTAAATTGTGGGACGGACCACGATGCGTGTCTTGTGATTTGGTCGTCACGCGTGCTTCGCGACGTGAGTTTAACCTCTTTATGTGGCACGCGTTACCTTTCACTTCATTGATTGAACCCCTCTTACCAATGTTGACGAACACCCAATACACAAAATTAAAAGGATCAGAATACATGCATTACCGGATAAGTAACACTAAAAATAAAATTTACGTAATTTGATTTTTTTTATTAGAATGGTTTCTACATACTTTCATGTGCTAAAGCTCTGGAAAAAAAAAACATTTTATATATGTTAAACTGAATTTTTTATTATATTTTAATATGCTAAAAGTGAACGGGTTAACTACCCTTCATTATGCTAGAGTGTTTAGAGCAATGAAAATGAGAATTAGATCGTTTGGAGTTGTGGTTGCAAGTTGGAGTTCAAGCCAACACGAGTTTTAACCTCCAGTATTACTTCAGAGAACAAAGTTCTTGTGGCGGCACAACGTCTAGCACCACACTAATGTCAATGTAGACTTGGTTAAGACAATATAGTCTGGCAAGATATGAGGTGGTGGGTCTGCCAATAAACGGGTGTGACCTGCTTATTCCGTAAAAAGACAAAGAAAATTCACTATTTACAAAAAAAAAATAAAAATAAAAAAAAACTATATAAAACAAAATGGATTTTGATCACAGCCAATTCTTCTGTTTCTTACATACCCTCCAATTGCTCTGTGTTTACCAAAACCCTAACTCCAAAAACTGGGCATCAGTTTCACTGGTATGGAATCTACTGATTGGAGGGCTCAACTTCAACGGCAAAGGATCATGTACAAGATGTATGAACTTATATAATTACTTTTGATTATTATTATTATTATTATTATTATTATTGTTATTATTTATTATTATGTTGTGGTTTAAGAATTTGATTATGCCTTACCTGCTTGATTGACAATTGCTTTGTGTGACATATGTTTCAAGAATTTTGTATAATAATGTTCTTGAAATTTGTGCTAAATATTTGCATTATTTTGACTGGCATTGTGTAATGTAGAATGGATACCTTGAAGACAAATCTTCCATTCTCTAGATATGAGAGACTACAGGAACTTAAGGAAATCGCTGAAAGGGTTGAACAGGAGATTTATACTGCTGCCACAACCCAGGTTTATTTTGTTCTTTGTATTATTGTTATTATATAAATAGTTTTGTAAATTTTGCTGCTTTGGAATGAAGATTTTGCAACTGTATAGGACAGACAATGAACTGATATCACATGCGGTCGAAGCTCTTTTAGATATAAGATTTTAGTTAGGAGTTATAATTTGATTAGGTTTTATATATGATCTTGGTTTTAAAAAACGCTAGGCGCACAAAAGCGACGAGGTCTAAGCGCATCGCGCGAAGCGCAAACAGCGTGGGATTTTCGTACCCGAAGCGCACACGAATTATATAAATTTTTTATATATCCCATATATATTCCATGAGTTTTTAGCTTCATTTACCCAAAATATAGCTATAAATAAGGTTTTTATGTGATTTTACCTATATGTACAAGCCAAAAACACCAAGGTACAACAATTTATGCATAAAAATACCCAGGGTACGTGAGGCGCGCGCCTCAGGGAGAAAAGCGCCTGAAATTTGACAAAAAAGCGCCTGAGGCGCCCTAGGTTGCGCCTTGATGCCTTAACCCAGTATATGATCATCCTTATTGCATTCATGTATATAGTTGATTACATAATACTTTACAAGGTGTTTACAATTATATAAAATCATGTAATTTATTTGGTTTGCAGTCTGAATATACACGGAAGATATGCTTTATGATGCTGACTATAGACACTAGATTACAAAATCCTGTGCGGTCAAGTGCTGCTGCTTTATATAATAGCGTAAACCCCTCAGTACCATTAGAGTCGTCAGCAAATAATGGAGATTGGCAAGACGAAGTGTATCAACAGGTGGTGTATATTATCTTACATTTCTTTATAAAGCGGTGAAAGCACCTGAGATTACACTACGCTTTTGATTTGAAGAAAATTATCACCTTTGTTCTAAATCAAAGTTTATTTAGCTTTTCGTTGCACTGATTTTATTATACCAATCAAAGTCACGAGCGTGTGTAAGTTTTTTGGGTGTAATCATGCTTATGTTGCCATTTGAATATTATTGATGTTACTTTAATTGATAAAACAAGTTAAGTGGGATAATTTATACTTACTAATGTTTTTCAATGATGAACTGTGGGTGGGTATGTTAATCTTTTTTTTCTGCTTACAGATAAAAGCTATGAAGGACCTGTATGATCGGTATCTACTAGATTCTACAGCACATACCGGCAACCTAAATGGCGAAGATGTGCTGGAGGAAGTGTATCAAAAGGTGCTGTATGCGATCTTACATTTTTTGAAAGCGGTGACATCTCTATTTGCATTTGACTTCAACAAAATTCATTAGCTCTGTTGATTGTTCTAACCCAAATTTTACTTTTGCTTCTTTTTTCACATTGATTTTAAAATATGAAATTTATTTAAGTGAAAACAAAATCGTTACTGAAAATATTAATCAATTGGCAAGAGTGTACGCAAGTTTTTGGAGTTGTATGCTGTTCCAATTGAATAGTATAAAGCAACGCGTTAATACAAATATTTCGATTAACTATGGGTGGGAATATTAATCCTTTTTCCAATTATAGACAACATGATCTGGATTTGTTTTACCTTGCGATTGCAGATAAAAGCTATGAAGGATCTGTATCTACTAGATTTGATTGACATGCACCAGAAAGTTGCTTCAAAACTGAAGCAGGTAAGTTAGTGGCTCGTCTCAAAATTGGAAATCCTTGCATCGAAATTGGAAATCTTTTACGTGTAAAAACAACTAGAATCATTTAAAGTAATATGTTAACTTGCAAAAGCATTCAATAAAGTCATTTGCTGAAATAGTTCTGTTGTCCAGTTCCATTCTCCTCCTCAGCAACTACAAAATGAGATACTTGAGCAGCTTGAGAAGCTGAAACTGTTAAAAGATTTGTTGGAGCGTTTCATCCAATTCTTACAATTCCCTAAGCATGGAAAACTAGCCAACTATAAAGACAAGCTGGGTACTTATGAGAGGCAGATTATTAGTGTCATCAACACATATAAGCGGAAACCAGGGAGCAGTCAGCAGCAACCACAAGCTTGACGCGGGTCACATTAGCTTTATCAACTTCTTATATCAAGTCTCTAGTTGTTCGCCCCGACAATTGAACTTTCATATTGTGTGGCTGTTTTAAATGCTGCGTAATCTTGTTACAACAAGTATAGATGTCATCTTCCCTGATTTTACATGTGTATATTTGAATTTTGAACTACAACTTATTCAAACACGTTTATATTGTATATGTCTTGGGTTCAAAGCATGTTTGATCCGTCAATTATATAATTATCGGTCGAAACGTTTTTGATCCATAACGTTAATTAGCAAGATGGATTTGATACATTAACTAATTGGCAGTTGGTTCAAATGAATACATGATAATCTCATACCAGTTTTTGTTTTGATTTAAGAGCATGTTTGGAATTTGGAATTGAGTTTGAAAACAACTTATTGACTATTTTTCAAAAGCCACAAAAACCTGGCTTTTGAAACTGCTTTTGACGTATTGAACATCAAATTACTAATCTACCCACACTTTAATTATTTTATTACTCATTAGTGTTATACATCTATTGACGTAAATAAGCACTCTCCAAAAAGACGATTGTTCCCTCCACAACGACTTCAACGATTAACCCAAACCTTCGATCATTTTGCTGCTGCTCCCTTCGATGTATATATGCAGATTTCCTTCCTAAGTTTCCTTTGAATATAAAACATGTGGCCATAGGTGTTTGATTTGTTTTTTATGTCATAAAACAAATCAGACCTTGAATTGTATATATAAAAAGAGAGTACAATGGTCCTATACCCTGAACAATAAACAACTTGACAAATTAATAACTTAGTTTAATACCCTGAACAATAAACAACTTGACAAATTAATAACTTAGTTTAACATTCCCCGACAAGTTGAGGGCGGGGAACGACCTGCAACTTGGACCTTAATGATAAGAATCTCTGTGTAGACAACAGCTTCGTAAAGACATCAATTATTTGATCATCAGTAGGGATGAAGTTAACCTTCAACAGCCTTTGAGCAACTTGTTCACTTGTATGGGGACAAGAACGACGATGAATTATGCCAAGATTGTGACAATAGGATGCAAGGTTACGAAACTCGCCACCCTAGTCAGATTGAATACTTTTTAATTTGGTGTTAAATTGTCTTTCAACCATTTTAATAAAGTTTGTTAAAGTAGAGTAAACATCTGATTTATGAACTAGTGGGTAAAACCACATGTAACTAGAGTGGTGATCAACACAAAGCAAAAAGAAACGACAACCATCACTAGATAAAGTAGGGGCAGGGCCCCAAACATCACAATAAACAAGATCCAAAACATTTTTGCTACGAAAAGTTGAGTCTGATAAAGATAACTTAGAGGACTTGCCCATTTGACAAGAAGTACAAAAATCAGTAGAAAGTTTGTCTAAAACAGGTAAAGAACAATGCAAAATAACATAACGAAAAACTTGAGCATGAGGATGGCCTAAGCGTTGATGCCAAGTTTTGGAAGACGCTTTGGTGGCAGTAAAGGCAACCTTTGGACAAGACTTGAGTTGAGGAAGACGGATGGTGTATAAACCCTGTTCACTTGGTCCCGTGAGAAGGATATTGTGTGTAGACTCGTCCTTCACAACAAAATAAGAGGCATGAAATTCAAAGAAAACGTCATTATCAACACAAAATTTTTGAACAGACAAAAGATTCTTTTGAAGTTCAGGGACATGAAGGACATTGGAAAGGATAAGGGTTTTATTAGGTGAGTAAATTTTAGTTGAGCCAATATTTAAAATAGGTAAAGATTGACCGTTACCAACAAGGAGAGAGTCGTTACCATAGTATGCTTCAGAGTTGTCTAGACTAGCTACATCTGGAGTGCCATGATCATTAGCTCCCGTGTCAGGAAGCCACGTGAAACCTGACTGAGAAGCAGCATCTGAACGAGTTGCATAATTGGCTTGTGGCTGCATACGAGACTGATTTGGACACTGAGATGGAAGGTGCCCGATGCCACAACGATTGCATTGTCCATAAATTGTGTTTTGAATAGAAGCCCAAGAGAATTGGCGTGTGCCACTGTTGTCTCGACCACGATTGTTTGGTCGTGAGCTGCCCGTGACCCATGATATCCACGATTGCCTCGATTACTATTAGATGTCCGAGGGGTAAAATAGGCCTGAGGCTGAGAAGAAGTTGTTGTATTTATCTGTAAACCTATCTGATTTTGGATCTGTGCAGCCATAAGTTGAAGGTTTTGAAGTTGATTCTGAAGTGCAACAATATTAGGTGAGTTGGTGGTGGCTTGAATGGCTGGGACAACAACATTAGGAGTTTGGACAGAAGCCAAAAAGGCCTGAGGGATGTTGTTAGACACAACAGAGGGTAAAACCTTGGCTATCATATAGTCATGGTCACTTAGGAGATCATGGAGTTCATTGAAAATTACCGGTGTTGAACGTGTTAAAAGATTGGCTTTAAGGCCGTTGTACTCTTCACGAAGACCCGCTAGAGTGAGCATGACAAGATCCTTGTCTTTCATGGGTTCACCGATATTTGCTAAAGTTGTTGCATATTCTAGGGCCCGACTTAGATATTCAGCAGGTTTTTCATCACTTTTCATGGTGATTCGGAGCAGTTGACTTTTAAGAGTAAATTCATGTGAGGATGTTACCGGTGCATAAGCTCGTTCTAAGGAGAGCCATACCTCACGAGAAGTGCGACCCTGAATGTGCTGAAATGATTCTTCAGAAACTGTGATCATGATGAGCATTCGGACATGAGCATCGTTTGCTATCCATGGGGTATAGCTCGGATGATCAGTAACAACAGCCTCGGTTGTAACCTTTGGTTCTGGACAGGGAATGGAGCCATCGATGTAACCAAACAACTTGTGAGATGTGAGAAACGGTTCAATCATTGACCTCTAATGGCCATAGTTTGTTGGTTTTAAGGAAAAAGCAAATTTGTGAGTGTTATGTATGGTTTTCTCTTGTGTTGAAAAAGGTAATATAGCAGCCATGATATGTTGATCAGCGCTGAAGTGTTTGTTAGGGGCTGTTTAGGGTTTATTACAGAAGCTTGAAGAAGAAGGAGGCTGTTTAGGATGGTTTGTTACAGCAGCAGCGAGATTTTTTTTTTTTGTGACCAGAAATTCTGGAAAGATAATTGATCTGATTTGATTTGTTGCTCCACTTTCTCCTTAATGCTCCACTCAGGCTCTGAGACCTTGAATTGTATATATAAAAAGAGAGTACAATGGTCCTATATATAGAAATATTGATAATACTAATTACAGTTTAATACCCTAAACAATAAACAACTTGACAAATTAATAACTTAGTTTAACAAAACAGCATGTCAGCATCCATCTCTTTTGTGCACTTCTGATGACGAAGATCTTTCAGCCTGCACAACCAAATCGGGTATGTGTACACTACACGATACTTGAACCGGTTACACCGCTTACTGGTATCTTGGCTGGCACGAATCAGTCCGGTATTTTAGGAAAACGATAAAAGATTTGAACCGTCAGTAAATTCCGGTATACCGGCTTATACCGTTATACCGGTACCGGCACAAGGTTAAACTTTGGACTTTATCGGCCCATCGTGATGATATAAATAACATGTGTGTTGAGAAAGACCATGAACCGGTTTCTTAGACACAAAGTTATTTGTATATAACTTATCTTATGCAATTTTAGTATATTTTAATTATTGGTAACTAAACTTCTTATCAAAGATTGTAGAAAACGAACATGGAACCTTTGTTGACGAGGATGACGATGAATATGAATTTTATCTTTTAAGTAATCATCAACTTGATGCATTCAACACTTCAATGGTATAAACCTAGTATACATTTTCATTAAATAAACTTTGTTGAAAAATTGGATATTTTTGGATTATTATTTTTATTATAATTTCACTTTTGAATTATTTTTTATTATAAAATCATCTACTGTTAGATTACTTTTTGAATTCAAGTTGAGTTTTGTAGAATTATAGATTTAGCTAGTCAATCATGTTGAACCATTTCTGAGTCCAATCCAGTATATAAGTCTGTAAGCGAATTGAACGTTCATGAACTGTTCGCGAACTTGTTCGACGGGAAGTTCGTTTATAAAATTCGTTCATTTAGTTAAATGAATGAACACGAACAAACGTTAGGTTCGTTCATTTATGTTCGTTTAAATTTTATTAATTACATAACTAGTTGTATTTATATAAATATAAACATAAATTGGCATTTAGCTATTGGGAAGAGATATTGTATAAAGCCCCTTAAAATAAGAAGCGTAAGAAGCAATCTGGACCATTAGATTAAGGATGCAGATTAAAACCCTAATCATACTTGGGTTAAACTAACCAAGGGTAAAACAGGAAAAAACCGTCTAATTTTAACTGATCGATTCCAGATCGTAACAACAAAACTAATTGAACACTGATTTTTCATCGTTTTCAAATCGATTCATGTTTAGAATGATTACACAATTCAAAAACAAAAAAAATCGATTACAATAAACAAAAAAAACGTAAGATTAGTATTTGATCTAAAAATAATCAAAAACAGAGGATTAAACTAATCATATGAACAATTATGAAATTGTAATAGTTGTCGAATACTCTGAATTTTGTTTCATTAAGGATGATTAAACATAAAAATTAGGTTAAAAAAAAGTTGCAGATGAAGAAGATGAAGTTGGTGAAAAACAGACGCACTCATCAAATTTTCAGACGCACTCACAAATTTACAGACGCACTAATAAAAAATTTTCAGATGCACTCACAAATTTACAGACGCACTAATAAAAATTTTCAGACGCACTCATCAAATTTCAGACACACTTATCAAAATTCAAACGCACCCTTTACTATTTAAACGCACCTTATCATCACCTTGAACTTGAAAAACAAAATAAAACAAACGCACTCTTCACAATCCACAAAAATGGCCTTAAAAAACAAACGCACTCCTTCTTGGAAACAAACGCACTCCTTATTGGAAACAAACGCACCTCTCACCCACTCCACTTCCTTGAAAACAAAATGCACCCATCTCATGAAAAAGAAAGCAGCAACAGCTAGGGTTCACCATCCGTCGATATTAACGAGAGGGATCAGTAGAAGAAGAAACAGTTTCAGAAGCAATGAAAAACTAATTGGCATGAAACTGTTCATGCTGCTGGTATCCTCGTTCTTAATTAATTCCCCTGGTGGTGCTGTTGTTACTGCAGGTTTGGTGGTGGTTGTGGTAGTGGTGATGGTGGTGGTGGTGGTGGTGATGGTGGTGGCGGTGATGGTGGTGGTGGTGGTCAGATCTCGAACGATCGGTTTGTTTCAAAATGATATGGGTTAGGTCTAGAACAGGAAGAGGAAAAATAGGTTTAATTGTCGTTTAACTGTGGTTAGGTTAAATTGACAAGTGTCAATATCTGGTGGCTTCTTACGCTTCTTATTTTAAGGGGCTTTATACCGTATACTTTCTCTTAGCTATTTGTATAAATATAACCAATTAGTATTTGGGTTTTTTAGCAATACAAAATCGTTTACATTTAGTATGTTCGTGAACGTTCGTTTATGTTTGTTTATGAACTGTTCGCTTGGGTTTTAAGCGAACGAACATAAACGAACACGAACATGACAAATTTCTTAATGAACGAACACGAACACAAAAATGTGTTCTATTATATGTTTGTGTTTAGTTAAAGTTAAATGAATAAACTCGAACATGCGTTTGTTCGTGTTCGTTACAGGCCTACGGGTATGGTTAAAAACCTGTTTTTAAAACATTGCTCTGCTACACTTTTGCTTTTGAATTCTTGTACCTTTTGGGTTGCGGAGATCCAAAACCCTACAATTACCAAAACCCTAACTCCAACAATTGGGCATCTGATCATCTGGTATTCTATGTATCACTCACAATCATACTGTGCTTTTTTATGCAATCGTCGTATTGGAACTTTACAACTAAACATTCATAAATAAACACTTGTTTTGAATGTTCAATCGGATTCTGTTCATATGATTTTGATTTCAATGCCATAAATTAGATGGTAGGAGGTTAGATAGATATTATTCCTTTCAAGAGACCCTAATAACTTGAACAGCATTGATTACAAGTGTTTTTTTTTTTTTAATTTTGTATCTTTTTTTCTCTGGTGTTGGAAGCCTTGAAATGCTTGAAACTGATCAAATGAGTGCTTCATATTAACACTTTGGACATCTTAATTTAGTAAATAATAGCACTGGTACGTAAAGATTGTCGTTTTCTAGCTATGTTGCATCTCGCTAGCAGTGGCGAAGCTGGAAAAATATAACGGTGGAGGCCGAAAATTACGAGACCCAATTTTTTTCCTATCGGTGGGGGGCGGACTCGTTTCATATAAAAATTACCTACGAAAATCGCAAACTTCCACCACTAAGCCAAAAAACGGTGGGGGTCGGGGCACACCTGGCCCCCAGTATCCTTCGCCCATGCTCACTAGCCTGGTAAAAGGCATTATATGTGTTAAGATCTTGTATTGCTAATTTCAACTTGAGCTAGAAACAAGTAGAATCCGTTTTTATTATTGTTGTGTTGAAGTCAAATTAGGATTGAAAATCGATGATTAAATCAACTTTAAGATGGATACTCAGGTTCCGAGTGGCGCTGTTGGTGACCCGCCCATGGAATCTGGTGATTGGAGGGCTCAACTGCAAGCCGATTCACGTCAAAGAATTGAGAACAAGATGTATGTTCTTATATTGTTATTAAGTTTCTCGCTATATTGTGCAATAAAAAATTGGCGTCTGGTTGAGTGTTAATTGCTTGGTATGTGATTACACTTTTGATTTGGAAAATGATGTTTTCCTCCCTGCTAAATATTTGCATCATATCGAGTGGCGTGTGTTGATCTTGTGTAGATTGAATATCTTGAAGAGGAATCTTCCGTTTACTAAGCGCGCAGAACTACAGGAACTTAAGATTATAGCTGAGAGGATTGAAGAGGAGATCTATACTGCTGCCACAAGCCAGGTTTGTTGTGTGTTTTTTTTATATATTATATTAATGGTTTTTGTAGTTTTGCTTTTTGCCCTTTTGCTGTTGTGAAATGAAGATTTTGAAACTGTTTAGGACAATTGATATCATGTTTGCTGTACATTTGATGTGGGGATCTATAAGAGGAGGGGGGCACTACCCGTGGGTTTTTTCAAACTTTATCGATTTCAACCAATCCTACACTGCCACAGATTTCCTTCACTGAAACAGTTTTTTTTGGAGGCAGCATTTCACTGATTTTTTACCTAACAATAAATTATTTTCACACATATAATAATATTAATTTTGGGGAAATCAAAGAGAGAGAGAGATAGAGACAAAGAGAGAGAGAAATCAGTTACCGTGCGTTAACTAGAACCAGAAAATGGTTCAAGGATCCACTACCAGCATCACCGGCGGCGGTGTTACCGTGCTGGTAGTGGGGTACCCGTGACCAAATCTGGTGGTGCCCCGTCCCGCCTAATCTATTAGATATAAAATATTAGTTAGGTTATAGTGTAATATCTTTACCATAATTGGGAGATATGAGTTGATTAGTTTTTCTTGTGATTATGCTTACTGTATTCTTCTATGTAGTTGAATATTATAATTTATATAAAATCATGTAATTATTTGGTTTGCAGTCTGAATATTCACGCAAGATGTGCTTCATGATGCTGACTATGGAGACTAGATTACAAAAGCTCATGTCAGACCCCTTGCGCTCAAACTCTGCAGCGGTATATAAAACTGAAAACCCCTTAGTACCGTTAGATTCGACAGCAAATGGTGGAGATTGGCAAGAGGAAGTGTATCAAAAGGTGCTGTGTATTTATCTTACGTTTCTTTTAATTTTTAAAGCAGTGAAAGCACCTAAGATCACACTATGTTTTTGAGTTGAGCAAAATCATCACCACTATTCCAAATCAAAGTTTATTTTTACTTTTCGTTGCACTGATTCCATAATGTAAAATATCTTTGTAAAAAAATCGTTACTGATAAAACACTACACCTGGCAAAACAGGCAGGTCAAACTGGATTCGGGTCAAAACGGATCAATTCAAAAGGGTTGTATTTGTTTTGAACCAAAGTCAATTTTGCTTCTATTTATCTATTTATTTATTTTGCACTGTTTTCAAAATGTACAACAACCGTCTCTAGTAAATCCGACAAATAGAACAAACTGTTGGTAGGATCTGGGGAGGGTGAGATGTAAACAAACCTTTTCTCTATCCCGATAGAGAGGCTACTTCCAAAGAGACCCCCCGCCTCAGTAACAAACATAAGACAAACAACAAGACCTAAAGATATAGACAGAAATTGACCAAATAACAAAGTAGGTGGCGGATGAGTAAAATAGTATACTAGAAATAAATATAAAAAGTCATAAAACCACATATAAACATAGGTGCAGAAAGACAACCACATGCAAGGTCGACCTAAAGTTCAGGAAATCTAAACCCCTACAACATAGTCAAGACCCAAACTTGGTTTAAAAAGGCTTGAGGCGCTCCGAAGCGTTTTGGTTCAGGAAGCCGAGGCGTGAGGCGAGAGCTTCACGTATGTGAGGCGACCAAGGTAATAAAAATTAAAAAATATTTATACAAGTCAATATGACATATTCTACTTGTTAATCAATCCTTAACACAAAAACATAATTATAAAACACACTTAAACACTTCAAAAACATAATTAAAACATACATTGAAGCCGAAACACACTTAAAATCTTTTTAAAAAAACCCTGATTTTGATTTTTGGCCCAAATAAACCTTGATTTTGATCTGATATCCCTTAGGCGCCTCATGTAGATAAGCGCCCCAGGCATAAAAAAGTGTGTCTCCAAGCGCCACACGCGCACCTTTTTAAACCAAAGACAGTAAACCCTGTCCTACAAGTCCGTAACAAATATATATAATATTTTAGTAAAATAAATATTCAATATATAAATCAAATGTCAAGAGCCTATACAAGGTTTTGCACTTATTACTGTTCCAATTGAATATCATTAAGCAACTGTGAGTGGAAATCTTAATGCTTTTCGATAAACTATGACTTGTATTTTTCTTCTTTTGGTCACAGATAAAAGCTATGAAGGACGTGTATTTACTAGATTTGAATAAAAGGTTGGATCGTACGGATGATGCGATCAGATATATGATGACCCACGAGAAAGTTGTTTCCAAATTGCATCCCGAGTTCCAGTACCCGTTGCGAGAGAGTCCACCCGAGGCAATTACTCTGGAGTACATAGTTGAGAGGTCTGATCATCAGGATGCTACGATCAGATATATGATGACCCAACATGACATTGCGATTCCAGAATTTTTCAGAGCCCCTGATGATCAGGGCACATCTACAGATGGGAATGCTTCTACTGGGGATGATCCAGATTAGAGTTAGTGATTTTCAGCAACGCCGTTCAGCCAGTTATATTTTGGTTTTGTACCTTTTCCTTATTTTGATGGTCTGTACATAAAATAGTGATTTCATTTTCATTAACCAAGTAAATTACATAAGGATGTTAAGTAGGCGGGCAACAAGCTGCGCCGCCACCCCTTTTTGAATAGAAAATATAATACATAAATTGATATTATATTTGGGAGATTGCAAGGGTAACTGGTTGGGTGGATGCTTATATTATTGTTAGTGTTTATCCTCATACTCATTGATTGTGCTGCTAGAATCATATCATGTTAGTTGATTGCCGCTTTCGTTTGTGAGTGATTGATGATTGGATTTTGAAATTGTTGATCGTCAACGAAAGTTGGTCGTTTGGTCATTGCATCTTCTACCTTTCATTCATCTTTACAATAGTAGTGAAAAAAATTATACACAAAAATGGTTTATTTCATCAAAAAAACACTTCATAAGTTCATTTGTTTTCAACTTTTAAGTTTTAACTTTTAAGAGCTTTGCTCCTGTTAACGTTTTGGGCCGAGCACTGTTGACTGTCCCTTCCTCTTGAAAGCACAACTTAATCTTCTACGTTCAAAAGCATATTCGGCCCAACAATCAAATAAATATTTTCAAAATGATTTTTGATCCATTTGTTAATTGGGTAGGTATCTAAATGAATATCTGATCATCTTAAGTTCTTAACCCATTTTTTATTTTTACTTTTTTTTATGATAATTTTAGAAACAAGCGACATATTTCCACATTTTTAAGAAAAAAAGCTATAGTTTTACAGGAAACAACAGCCTATTCCCATTGAACTGATCTATATAGATATAGACCATTTAACTGATCTATATAGATAGATCATTTACGTTTTTGTCATAACTTTGTGTATGCTTTAAAACATTTTTGTTATGTTGTAAAAGTTTATATTTTAAAAAGTCGTAGTTATAAACCATAATCGTATGTAAGACCTTGTCAGTTATTGAAAATTTGAAATCGATAGCATAGGAAACACCTGCCTTAACTAATGAATTGTAACGAAGCTACCTAAGTTTCAAAACGGATAAAAGGGTGTGATTTGTTTAGATAACTTTCAAATCGCGCACGGTGGTTTACAATTTCAAGCCTACACTAATTTTGACTGTTTTACCATTTCTTTGTGTAAGGAGAAAATGGCCTTTCAAACATGTAATTTTTGTTTGTAATAAAAAAAAGAACAAAAAAGGTCCAATGATCTTGCCAAGAGGAATATTATTAGAGAGTGAATGAAAAGTTACTCCAGTAGCAGTAAATGTTTGGCCAATGAAAAGAATATTCAAGGCAATGGCAGTATTCACTTCATACAACAATGCAAAGTGTTATTGTAACCAGAACGATGCAATGTGATCATTTGAACAATGCTTGTAAATACTTGCATAGAAAGTGTAGAAATTATTAAGGGGCGGTGAAAGAGAGTCATTCCAACCTGGTCAATTTAATGGACAAGCTTTCTCGAAATCCTTCTGCTCTTTGCAACATAATTCAAATTCATCGGTGTTTTGGTACATACAACCAGCATAAGCATCCATCTCTTTTGTGCACTTCTGATGAAGATCTTGCAGCCTGCGTAATCAAAACTTTAAATAATTATTGAAAACCTACAGACCTTTCAGCCTGCATAATCAAAAGTCAAAACTACCAAAATGTAAGTTCCTTAAGTGTTCCGTGCTTTACATAATTTATATCAAGAACATGGGTAATACCACTCATGCAGTTGCAACTCAAGTGTTTTATTTCACTATAAAAAAGCCTTCCAAGCAATCTTTTATCGTAGTTGCAACTTCTCATCACCAGGATTAGGTTTACGATGTCTGAAGATCAAACAAGCAATCCAATGGCTGCCGTAAAGGTATCACAACTTTGAACATAGTGTAAGCATAATTTTGGCTATTAGGAACATAAATATGTAATTTCATCCTATCTGGACTACTTTTATTCCCATCTTGCACAACCAAAATTGGGTATGTGTACAGTTGTATACTACAGTCTATGGTTACAAAACAGCAAGCAATCCAATGACAGCTTTTCTAAGCGCCTCAGCCCTACGAGGCGTACGTACAAAATAAACCCATGCGCCACCTCACACTTGTTTTCTGGCAGCCTCGCCTTGAGGTGCGCGCCTCGGACATTTCTTAAATCTATGCACCACACAGTATAAGTTTTCATTCAAACATAAAAATACCTTTTTCCCAAAACTAAGCTCTCAAAAGCCTAACCATAACATAATTTGAAAAGGCATTATCAACTAATTTATTTCCACTAGTCCAATATAGTATTGATCATGAAAAAAAATTGAATTCGGTGTGCCATAATGTAGAGATATTCAATGCAACTATATGCAAGAATCTTAAATCCCAAATCACTTTTTGGAATATTGGTTTGAGCAAAGAAGATCCTGATGTTGACCTTCAGAACTTTGATGTAGATACATATTTTCACTTGGGAGATGAATTTTGTGTATGATAGTGGTGGAAATCAAATATGTCTAATTTTGGCAAAGAAATTCCTATACATGTACTAACAGAAATTGCTTTCGACTATCCAAGTTGCATTTAGTGTGGAAAGAAAATTAATGAGCCACGGTTATCCATGTTTTTCTAGCTTGTTAAAGCCAATGTTACATCCAATGACTGGCAAGGGCGTAGATTTATAGGGGCGGGGAGGGGCCCGACCCCCGAAATTTTTGCTCAAAAGTTCCGATTATATAATATCCGTACAGAATTTTTTTTGGTATATATAATATATAGTTTTGACCCTCCGTAACCGGTGACTTCCGACGCCCCGAAATTTCAGCTCAAGCTTCGCCACTGATGACTGGATTTATAATTGTGAAACAAATCTAGCAAATTAAACTATACTTTTAATTTTTTAGTAGTTGAGTATTATTAACATGTTTTCCTATCATTCAAAGGTCTTCTTTTTCCAAATTAATACACATTTTTATACCATCTAAAACAAAATAACTAACCTTCTATACTATTCTTTCACAACAACCAAACAAAAACTAATCCTTCCTAAAAAAAAAAACTAGAAAACAATTGCACATCCTACTGTAACTTCTGCAGCTAAGCTTGAACCTACATAATTGGCATAAATAATAAACTCAAATATGCATAAAAAAATAAAATAAATAAATAAAAAAATGACACTTACAGGGAGAGGACACAACGGGTGACTTGATTGCCTTTATCGAGGCATTTTTCAGGGTTAGGATCGTCTTTTTTGCACTTTAAGAAGGCGATATTTTGGTCTCTGCATCTACCGGCGATATGCTTCGATGCTGACATCAGCACCGCCGATGTCGGCATCGGTTCTCCGACGGCATCGACTGCTGCTGCACTTGACATCAAAATTTGGTATCGATTGCAAGCCCTGTCAAAATATGCATCGGAATCGAGGTCATTGTGTTGAAAATTTTTACGGGTACAAATAAATCGAATTGGCTCGAGGATAATCAGTTAATAATCACGAACAATGTTCGAATTAGGGTTTACTCACCTTTTGTATTAACTGTTGCTGGGAACTGATGAAAGCGAGTAGCAGGGGTGGATATGGATATGACTAGGGCTGCAAACGAACTAAACTTACAGCGAACGAACAGTTCATGAACCGTTCGGCGGGAAGTTCGTTTGTGTTCGTTCGTTTAATAAATGAACGAACACGAACAAAAAATTTCGTTCGTTTAGTTAAACGAACAAACATGAACAATGGCCGCGTTCGTTCGTTTATGTTCGTGAACGTTCGGTAACGCGTTCGTTTGTGTTCGTTTATGTTCGTTTGTGTTCGTTTATGTTCGTTTGTTTAATAGGGGTTTTAATTTTTATAACCTTCTTATATTCTTTTATATATATAAATTTTACTCAAATAAAAAAGTAATTCTTGTGAGGTATATATATCTAGGGATGGCAACGGGTCGGGTATGGGTCGGGTTTGGCTAATACCATACTCATACCTGATTGTAAAACCCCATACCATACCTGTCCCAAACCCGTCGGGTATTTATCTGGTTTATACCCGTCGGGTATCATTCATACCAGCGGGTATGAGGTAACATTGAAAAATAGAACTACAGTACATGAGTGCAACCATTGGGTGGCTTAATGTATTTCAATTTGATCTTATTCGAAAGTTAAAATATGTCCGTTTGACCGCTTCTGTTCATGAACACTTTTATGTGTTCGTTTGTGTTCGTTTGTGTTCGTGTGCGTTCATGAACAAAATTAACAAACGAACACGAACACGAGTGTTTTCTTAACAAACGAACACAGACATAAATCTCGTTCGGTAAGTGTTCGTGAACTGTTCGTGAACACATATTTTCCTTAACAAACGAACACGAACAAGGCTCTGTTCGTGTTCGTTCGGTTCATTTGCAGCCCTAGATATGACAAGAGGAATCTTCATGTTAATAATCGAGCCGAGCTCGCTCGAGCTCGGAGTTTGAGCTGGAGTTTGGACTTAAACGACCCAACTCAGGTCTCCTTGTTTCTTTATTTTAGGGAAAATCATTGAAATGGCCAAGGACCGACCTTAATCACCAAAATAGTCACCTCAATCGACTTTGGAGAGTCGGTTCCTGGTTCCTGAGTCTTTGGAGCCAACTCCGAAGACTTGTCCGCCGCTGACCAATGGTAAGATGGCACGTGTCCCGAAACCTGTGACGCGTCACCGAGACGTCTCCGGAGAGATGGGAGACGACAACAAGTTTCGTTTGGCTCGGCTCGTGAGCCGTTACGGAGACGTCTCGGCTCGGTGAAGCCGACCAATTTTTTATTATTTTTTTTCCATCAAATTTTGGGTATAGATATTTACCCAACTTCCCAAAGTTAAAATGTTAAAATGATAACCCTCTCACGTATTTTTTTATTGTAATACATTTAAAATTAAAATGCATATATAAACAATAAAATAATTTGAGGCGGCTCGCAAGCTCAAGTTGCATTTAATTATATGAAGGCCATGCTTGATCGTTGTTGAACACTTTCATGTAATTTTGGAGATTCTGGGCAAATTGTTTCACTCAAAACATATGAAATTCGTAGTGTTAAGACAATAAGATTTGAGAAGACCTCATTTTGCGAGTTTGCTTTAAGCCTCCAAAAAAGTTGAGCCAGCCTTGGATTTCCCCACGTGCATGCGGTTTGAATTTGATTTGACACTTGCCGCCATACTAAGTATGCTACTCTCCTTCCTCCTCCCTTATAAATAAGTTTTTTCTTTTATTTTTCATGTTACACACAACTTTGCAAAACACATAAACATACATCACACGTGACTCAGAAATTAAACAACACAATCTAGTCATATGTAGAATTTGAAGTTTATCGACGATTCTCTTACGGTAACAATTGATGTAGTTATTTATGGTAACCGACTCTCGATGTAACATAACAATTTTAACGTTATTATCGTGCATTTGAATAACTTAGGTTAAAAACATCGTGTAAAATAATTATAAAGGTTTGAACTTGGCGGAGCAGAGTTTTTTTTTGATAAAGTGGTAGTTTTTTGGAGTTTTTTTGTGTCTTTGGATGTTGTCAGAAAGAAAGTTGTGAAATTGGTACTCCCGCAATCTAAGATTGCGGGAGTGGTGACATGGATTGTGACTCGGACAAAAAGCAACGACAACGTGGAAATATCACATTGCAAGAGTCAATATTATAATATACATGCACATAATAAATACCCATAAAGACAAACGCATGCTGCAAATTCATTCTCACAACTCTCGCAATCTTAGATTGCAAGAGTGCCACGTAAGCTTCACCAATTCTTTCAGCAGATACACTGTTGCCATCCTTTCCACGTTGTCGTTGCTTTTTGTTAGAGTCACAATTCATGTCACCACTCCCGCAATTTTAGATTGCGGGAGTACCAATCTAACAAATTTCTTTCTGACAACATTCAAAGACACAAATTCTTTTTAAAAAAATATATGCTACTTTATAAAAAGAGAAAGTATAAAGTACAAAGCCCCTTAAAATAAGAAGCATAAGAAGCCACCAGAGATTGACACCTGTCAATCTAACCTAACCACACCTAACCACAGTTAAACACAATAAATCCTTTCTTCCATGTTCAAATCGTAGCCCATTCTCATCTCCTCCTTCCACATCGATCTAGATCTGACCACCACCAGCACCACCACCGCCGCCACCGCCACCACCACCACCACCACCACCGCCGCCGCCACCGCTACCGAACCACCACCCGACACCACCACGTCATCCTTCTCCTTCTCGTCTGACACCATGCCAACAACGAAAACCAAAAACGATGAAGCTCCTCCTTCCAACACCAACAAAACCAACAACGATGAAGCTTCTGTTTTTATTTTTTTGGGTTCATCATAAATAGTTGCTGTGATTCAGCAGTAGTTGGGATGAAGACCTGGTCGCAGGCGATATATAAGGAAAAGGAGAGGTTGAGCTTCGAGTTGACCAAGGAAAATGGATAAAGATGAGTTGCTTTGAAACAGACGCACCTTTTGATAAAGGAAGAAGGATAAGGTGCGTTTGTTTGGTTTGAATTTTTTTTTTGTTTTTAATAAGTGCGTCTAAAATTTCAATGAGTGATTCCAAATTTTTAATGAGTGCGTCTGAAATTTCAATGAGTGCGTCTGAAGTTTTGATGAGTGCGTCTGAAAATCTTGATGAGTGATTCCAAACTTTTAATGAGTGCGTCTGAAATTTCAATGAGTGCGTCTGAAGTTTTGATGAGTGCGTCTGAAAATCTTGATGAGTGCGGCTGATATCTAAAAGTGCTCTGTTTTTCACAAACTTCATCTTCTTCCTCTGCAACTTTTTTTTAACCTAATTTTTATGTTTAATCATCCTTATTGAAACAAAATCAAAAGTATTCGACAACTATTACGATTCATAATTGTTCATATGATTATTTAATCGTTTTTTTTGTATCGTTTTTTTTTTTGAATTGTGTAATCATTCTGAACATGAATTGATCTGAAAACGATGAAAACTCAGTGTTCAACTAGTTTTGTTGTTACGATCTGGAATCGATCTGTTAAAATTAGACGGTTTTTTCATGTTTTACCCTTGGTTAGTTTAACCCAAGTATGATTAGGGTTTTTAATCTGCATCCTTAATCTAATGGCTGAGATTGCTTCTATACGCTTCTTACGTTAAGAAGCTGTATACGTTAGCCTCACCCTTATAAAAAAAACTCACAAGTGGCGTAACTTTGCAGCACCAAAGGTAAAACAAATTTACAAAATAACCGACTCGCTTTCCTTCTTCTTTAAACCCAACGGTACTACTAGTGTGGGTAACGTGGATTACAAGTTTTATATCTCCATACCATACCATACCAGTTCCATCCCAAACACTCACACACAACTCTCTCTCTCTCACACACACACACACAGTTCGTCTCAGCGATTTTTTCGATCACTGGTTCTGCAGTCGCTTGGAGCCATGGAGGAGGTAGACGAAACAGAATCTGTGCATCAGGTATATTTTCGACGACATTGATCACTAGTTCTTAGTTCTTACTCGTAATCACTATAATAATATTCACTCGATCAGGTCGTTTCGTACATGCATTTGCATATTCTCTAACCTAATTTTTCGATGTTCTATTTTTCTTTTTATTTTGCTTCTCATTTGCAAATCAATTACTTAAATTATTTAGTTCTTCTTCGTGCTGATGTTTGATTTGTTGTGTGTTGTAATTTCATTTGCTACGTGTATAGAAAACTGGACGAACTATTGCAACTCGATTCTGGTCAATTGTAGATTTAATTATTACTATTGATGATTCAATAGAATGAATATACTATAAAGTGAGCGATCCAGTGAAAAAAAAAAGGAGTAATACTGTAATAGAGATACTAGTTTTATTTCAGTGATTACTTATAGGCCTTTTAAAAAAGGTCAAATAAGGCATTGCCACGTGAATACCACTAGTCCACGTTTTTAACTAACTTTTATATTAATAAAAAGATTTTTAAAAAAAGTATTAGTTAGTGACAATCATAAGGACCAAATTGATGTCCCTTAATTCATGGATTCCCGCCAAAAAAAAGAACTATATAATGTGATTTATGTGTGTTATTTTGTTTGTATGTTAACATTTAACAACTCAATATTATTTTGCATTTTTTTGCCTTAAAGAGGATCCATGAGTGTTATTTCTGTTTGTCATAACATTTAATAATTCAATATTTTGCCTGAACGGCTGAACTTATGGCTCTAATTTGGCTTTTCCATGCAGGTCTACATGGCATGCCTCATGCAAGGTCATAGGTAAGCTTCTTAGCCACACAGGCGTTAGTATTTGGTAATTCTATTGCAACGGTATGCATGATCACAGTATATGTGATGTAACGCAACCATTCTAGATTAATCATTAGCATAATGTGCTCCAACGGCTAAGACTACCATCTTGATGAAATTTCAGTTTGTCATCATCATTGAATTGAGATTTACGTTATATTATTGAAATTTAGAATTTCCTGCAGTTGACTTATTATGAAAATTATGTTGTCAGAGTTGGAATTTCCTATTATGATAGTCTTACGCGTGAACTCCATGTGCTGGAACTTTGGGAAGACGGTACTGCAGAGTTTCCTCTAATCGATATGGGTAAACCTACTGTTGACTGTCCTCTTAGATACTATATATTATCCAAACTATAGGCAACTTACTTCAGTTTAAACAACAAAATGTTAATATCATAGTATATGATGTCTCAGTTAAGTATCAGGTTAAGCCCTTGATCATATACACAAGTACCAAGTGTGAAGAATCTCTCTTAGCTGCTTTACAACAAAACGGTAATATCATAAATCCATAATTTCCTTGTAGTCATGCACATTGAGCTTGTGGATTCTGTATTCACACTTGTTAGTGATACAGATGGTGCAAGTGAGGTGCATACTGTGAAGCTTATGAAGAGTTCAATATTTAGTTATGAACAAGCATGGCACAGGTGTAGTATACATTGAGAAGCTCTTCAATTATACAATTCCACCTAATATTTGGTTGCAGACAAAAACTGAAGTTAATGGTAACTGCTTTTGTGGGGAATTGGGTGTAACTGCTTTTAGTAAACACTTTCTTCAGTCATATTCTAGATATAGCCAACACTTTCTTATGATATATAGTTATACAAGTGAAGCTCAATAAATGTATACGCCTTTTGATGTTTAAGTTGAAATCTCCAGATTTAATAACTAATAAGCTATAGTTCTAATAAGTAAAATAGTTGACTGTTTGAAGACAATAAAGGCAAAAGATGATTTGATTTGATTTGATTGCGGTCTTTTTAGTTGCATCTTTTCATTTTGCCTAATGATGTAGACATGCCGTCTCTCGGCCTCTAATCTTCCATCTTAACTGCTTTGATATCTTCTCTTTTATTTTATCAACACAGATTGGTATGTCTCCGGGTAACTGGAATGGATGATGGGTTAAATGTCAAAGAAAGAATCTGCTTTGTAAGTCATCAGATAATTTTACCAAGTTCCCACTCATCCATAGTCTTAATGTTGGTTTTATGCATATCTTTGAACCACTGGCATTTTAAACTTGTAGTTGATTTTCTTAATCATAAATGATATCAAACCCATATCATGTCTTCTTTATCTATTTGGTATCTTTGACAAGCCAATGAAATAATATGGATTGTATCATGATCTGAGTCATAATTTTACCTTTAACTGTAGCTAAGTTCTATGATGGACATTGAGAGTGAAGTTCAAGTTCGTGCTAGTGGAGGGCTTCTTGCCATATTAGAGACCGAAAGAGTTGTGGATACCATTGAACAAAATGAGTGTGGGAGTGTATCAATTGCAATTGATTCTGTCATGCAAATTTCATTGTATCTCATATTCTGTTCACAATCTTTCCGTTATTCATACTAGAATCTACTGGTTTCCATTATAATTTTCTCATCTAAAATGCAGAAACAAATTTCTTAAAGTTGACTCAGCAGCTCACGAGGCATTGCAGATATTCCAAACGGACAAACATCCAAGTCACATGGGAATTGGTAGAGCAAAAGAAGGGTAATCTTTTTTTTTTTCCTAATTCCGTATTTTATGTCTCAAAAGTAAGCACTAATATCATTTATTTGCAGGTTCTCTGTTTTTTGGCATGATGAATAAGGTGTGTAGATTGCATTCTTCTTATATATCTGCTTTTCCTTTAAATTTGTTTTCTGATTGATGTTTTCTGTATTAGTGTGTAACACCCATGGGTAGACGTCTTTTAAGGTAAACATGGATTTCCAATTTTATTTTAGTAATTATAGAACTTTACCTACAAGTTCATTCTGTTGCTGTTGGATAATTGTTTTTTCTGTACCAGGACATGGTTTCTCAGGCCCATACTAGACCTTGACAACTTAAATAGTCGTCTTGATGCTGTATCCTATCTTTTGTATAGTGTATTGAAGTTTAAGGATGATTAAAACTTATTGTTCTGTGCTTTATTCCATATTGACCAAACACTTGTGAGTTGTTTCCTTTAATTGATTCAGATATCGTTCTTTGTTTCATCTGAAGAACTGTCAACTTCTTTACGTGATACACTGAAATCTGTCAAGGATGTTCCCCACATACTGAAGGTGCAACACTTTCTTCTCTTTTCTGTTTGATCATATGCTATTTTTTTACGGATATGCACGTGTATTTACTATTTAGTTATTTACTCATGCTGACCAAAGCAACATACTACAATTCTAATTTCTGAAGAACTGAATTTTTGTGTGCATATATATTGGTGATCCGAAACTTCTGAAGTGGCTTGAAAAGTATACTATAATTCTGCAATTATAAGAATATTTGCTATCTTGCCAAAATGAACCACTATAGCTAGCGTCAAAACTATTAATATATTACAATTGCAGAATAATTATTATTTTTGTATCTTTATCATGTGTAAGTTTCTCTTTATCATTTTTCATTTCCTTGTGATGGAAGAAATTCAACTCCCCAAGTTCAGTATGCACCTGTGGTGATTGGACTGCATTCCTGAAGGTAAGCTTTGCTCTTTGTTTTCTCCTTATTTTAAAGTTCCACTTGATAGTACTCGTTTAATTGAGAAGTGCATAGTGTACAAAATATTTCCTTCACTCTGGTGTCCGGTCCTGATGTTTTTGGGCTGAAACACCTTATATTATTCAAACCTACTTCTGCAGCGAGGATCTCGTGCCAACTATCTTCAGTTATGAATTATACAAACAACTGGGTTGCATTTATGCATCTGTTGTGGTTGTTGATATTTGACATGAATATTTGATGACAACTTGTGATGCTTACACATTATATGGCTTTAATAAGATCTTTTATATACCCTATATGCTTTTATCTTATAGAGCCTTTCTGCACTTCTACATATCAACAAAATATTTGAACTAGGAATCTCTGAAAACCTTCAGGAGCATGCCAACTATTTTTGTGTAAATATTGTTGAGAAGGTATTGAGCTATTTTCCCAAGCATGGTAACACTGCAGTTTTTATTCTTTTGTTGCCACACCATTGCTTTAGTTGGCAGGTTATTAATCAATTTGTGAGTTGTGACAGGCTGCTTCATGCATCTCAATGGATCTAGCTTATGTGTATGAACTGGTTAGTTATATTCAACTGCCATGAAACCGAAAGATAATGTTACTTCCTCCTCATCACTACTAGCTGCATATTGAATAATGTGGATAAATGAATTTTTATTAACAGTTGTTTCTGATTTATTGTTACTTTTATAGGTAATTGGTGTTATTGATGTAAATAGAAGTAAAGACAAAGGTTACGAGACAACCGTGAAAGACGGTTTCTGTGACGAGGTTTAGGACAATATTAGTGGCTTCCTTACCTACCTGTTTTACTTGATGTGTATGTTCCATTCTCTTCACAAAACTTTTCTTAATAATAAAATGCAGCTGGATGAACTGAGGCAAATATATGAAGAATTACCAGAATTTTTGGAGGAGGTACTATTAATCATATCAAAAAATGTTTTCTGATTATATAAATGCTTTAATTGAGTAAACATTGGAACGTGAGACATAATTATCAAGTAACTTTGTGTATCTATTGTGCTAATCTGATTATACCACTGCTCAACAGGTGTCATCATTGGAACTTGCACGTCTTCCTTACATGTCCAGAGACAAATTGCTTCCACAAGTTGTTTATCTAAATCAAATAGGTATGTTACACTTCTTTACCTATTGATCTTTACTTTATCGTCAATTAACCAGAGTTACTTTAGTTCTTTGAAAAGGCAGAAGGCTAGTTAAACTGCATTACCTATGGTGTTGAATTTTGAAGGATGACAACCAAAGGGAAAAAGTAACTCACAGTCCCACATCGGCTCTATGAATAATAATAGGATGAAGGGTCTGCCTATATAAAGTGAGGCCCAGGAAATAAGAAAGCATACCTTTCTCGGCCTTTTGGCTAAGATCAAGTGTAGTATCTGTTCTTATCAGTTTAATATCTGATACGTGGGCCATCGGCCCACTCGATATTAATCTAATTTTTTATGGGGAAAGGCCCACCACAATAGCTTGCTATTGGGGTCTTTGGGCGTCGCCTTGGTTTTGCACTACAGCCTTGGCCTGGCGCACCCCTCCAAACCCTAGTTGACTTTTGAATTTGAGTTGCCTGCTGTCTTTTCAAACCAGCTGAGCTATTGTATCTCGAATGTTGAAATCGAAGATGTCTTTCATGCTTTTAAAAAATAGGTTATTTGATGTGCATTTTTGAAGAAAAGCTAGATGAATGCTTCTATGAGGAACTTCAAGACTACGAATTTGCTGTAAGCTGGATTATTTATGCATGTCTTGATCGCAAACTCTTTTTACAGATCCTAATTTGGAAACATGTTCTGTTTCTAGTTCTCTGATGAAGATGGTGATGTTAAAAGGTTCTACTATCGCAATTCAAAGACACGTGAACTGGACAGCCTTTTAGGAGACATATATCATAAAATCCTAGGTATTAATAAAAGGATCATGTTCCTTTCCCGTATTTTTTTTTCTAATGAAATTTGAAATAGATGCTTAAAACCAGTGGAATCGTTAAAATTTGTATTAAGAAATTCTCTTTTCTGCACACAAATACACTATATGCAACTTTATGTTCATATATGTTTTAATAAACTATTTCTCGTTTCCTTTTTCTCTTTACCCGATCCTTACCAAGACATGGAGAGGGCTATCACAAGGGACCTGGTGTCACATATTCTTGAGTTCTCGATGCATCTACTCAAGGGAATCAATTTTGCAGCAGAACTAGACTGGTTAGACACGTTCTTAGTTTGTTTATTCCATTTTCATCTTCATTTCCATACAAGGCTTGTATGTTCTTGACTATAATTGTTCATGGATATGTAAAGCTTTTTGTCATTGGCATTGGTTGCACGTCAAAACAATTATGTAAGGCCCACACTGACTGCTGAAACTGTGCTTGATATTCGTAACGGAAGGTCAGACTTTTGTTTTATACTTTTGTAAATGAAAATATAAACATGGCACTATTCAAGCTGTACTTTTCATATAGGACTGCTTAAGTGATTTTATATGCATTTAAGTAGGAAGTAACATTTAGCTGGTTGTAGACATGTTTTGCAGGAAATGACAGTTGACACTTTTATTCCTAATGATACAAAGATTATTGATCAGGGTATTGTTTAAGGCTTATTTGGATTTAGAGATTGTTTATTACATCATATCATTTCTTCTACTACTTTTAAATATTTCATTTCTCAGGGAATGTTCATATCATTACAGGACCTAATTATTCTGGCAAAAGCATATATATAAAGCAGGTTATTTCTATATAGCATATGTTTCTATTTGTGTTTGTTTCAATAGAAACTTGCCTGCTGAACATGGTCACGGAAATCAAAATTTGTTATCAAGATTGATTTTTTTATTCACCAATCACATTGTCATTTCTAAATTAAAATGCAGGTAGCATTAATTGTTTTTCTTGCCCACGTTGGAAGTTTTGTTCCAGCAGATGCCGCGAAAGTGGGTTTGACTGATAGGTTGTAGTTTGTTACCCTATTTTCTTTTATACGCAATCATGATAATGTTGAAATGAATTTACTAATATACGATTGACCACCATAATGACAAATGACAGAATTTTCTGTGCCATGGGAGGCAAGCTTATGACTGCTGAACAATCCACATTTATGATTGATTTACACCAAGTTGGAATGATGCTAAGGTATCTTTTATGCAACTGAATGAGATCTTACCATTCAATCAAGAAATATTTTTTGAGAGTTCATACTGATGTCATAAACTTTAAGGCATGCTACTTCTCGGTCACTATGTTTACTAGACGAATTTGGCAAGGGAACTCTTACCGAAGGTTAGACATTGATGTTCCATGCTTAATTGATTTTGCATTGTATGCTAATCATTCCTCTATTTCCCTTTTTAGATGGTATCGGTCTCCTTGGTGGAACTATTGATCATTTTATCTCGATGTATGCTCCCCCAAAGGTCTGTTACTCTTTAAATGTCAGTCAGTCGTTACAACTTTTGAAATAGATCGTATGAGATTGTTTACTTGTACTACTCGTACACTTATGGTGCAGGTTCTAATTTGCACTCACCTGACCCAGATATTTGTTGATAGTCATTTATCTCAGGTATGCAAAACTTGAAAGATTTAGAGTTTCTAGATCATATCCATGTGTGATGAGTTACTATTTAATCATTGATAAACACCAGTCGGATAAAGTCAAATACTACACCATGAGTGTGCTAAGACCTGACAACAAAAATGAAGACCTCGAGGAAATTGTATTCTTGTATAGGTAAACCAGCACCACTTTAAAACTTACGTTATAAGAATATGCAGTTAATCTGACTTCTTGTATATGTTAGGTTGGTTCCTGGACATACCCTCCTTAGTTATGGTGAGTTAGTATTTGCTATTTACTTTGGCTATCTGTGTTTTTATATTTTTGTTTGTCACTCACTTTAATTCTTGTTTGCAGGACTTCACTGTGCTCTACTTGCCGGTATGTCTCAACTAGGCTACATTAGAATAAAATAAAATAAAAAACTTGTGAATTTAGTCATCTCTTATATCATCTTACTAATTACTACAATATTTTGCCCAAATATTCTTATTAGTAAATTAAGTAAAGAAATCATATTTTTTATATAACCTGTACTTAGCAGTGAAAACGAGTCAAACCGCTCATGAGCTACTCGAGTTCGGCTTGAAAAGAGCTTGAATTAAGCCTGGTTTAAATGAGCTCGAGCCTAAAAATAAGCTCGCTAAAGCAATGGGCCCAAGCTTCACTTTTCGAACTCGAGTAACGTTAGAGTAGTTGAAGGAAATGAAAGAGGTTTCTATTATGCATTTTAGTTTATAGGGAAATATTAGTTGTACAAGGACATTCCATTTCTTCTTTTTATCATGCTTGCGATATTATACAATCTTGTAGGTGTTCCTCAAGAAGTAATTCGGAGAGCGGCGTTTATATTGGATGCTACCACTAAAGGCATACATATCGATCGAGCATGTGATGAAAAAATAACAGCTCAAGATGATCAATATAAGGTGCCATATTCATAAATTGTCTTTTATCTGTCCTCTCATATTAACTATATCCATCTGAATCAAATGACAGAGCGTTGTGGAGAAGATGGTAGCTTTCGATGCCATTAATGGCGATTTGTCCCTGTTCTTTCAAGATATATGTCCTGGTCAACCTTGATTTTCCTACCTCGTCACTTTTGGCAAACGTATTTTACAATCGGCAAAAATGGTGTCTAACGATGTATCCCTTGTGCTTAACTTTGGTTTACTAGCATTAGTACAGGGAGCAAAGCACGGAGGATTGCTGTTTAATGTTTTAGTAAACATCGTTTAACAAAACATTAGGTATAGATTACAAAACTTGTATGTGTGTGACCGTGAGACATAGAGTGGATTCACAACTGTAAAGTGGACATCCTAAAAGCAAATTGATACAATATCGAATGTTCAAACCATTACATACATCTCTCTTTATAGGATTAGGATAGATATAAATCAGGTGAGCCGAGCGCCCGAGCCTATAACAACTTAGGAATTAAATTGACTACAACAAACATGTAAATTATGGCGATCAAATACTCCCATGTTCTACAACATAAAAAATAATTTACTGTAAAAATAGGGAAAACCGCTGAGTTTGAAATTGGGGCTCCATATGATGAGATTCGGGTATGACATTTTAGGCAAACCATCTATAGCAGCTATTTGTCACATGATCCGGCCCATTGAAACGTATATATCCATTACTTAAGGCCTCATAACATCAACATATGTCATCTGCACATAAGAGTGTACAAATTATTAGGTTTGGCGAAGTGATAATCGTTGAACAAGTTTTAAGCTAGTGAAAGCTTAACATGCTAACGAACGGATATACAAAAGGAAGGGATATGCGTTTTGAAAGTGATCATATGATACGGAACCAGTTGTTACAAACATATGTTAAAGAACGGATATACAAAAGGAACAAAAAGGTTATTTGTGCCAAATAAAGCGATGTTTTGTGGAATGGAAATAGAAGTCTCTTAAATACTTTGTTTGAAAGAGTAAAAAGGTAACATTGTTACCTTACCTTTGGTTAACCAGTTTAATTTTGTTGTGCTTGTGCCTGGCACAAAACTGATTATCCAAAAGCGATTTAAGTCGCGATATTATAATAAATATAAAGGTGAGCATGTGGTTGGACGATGCACACCTGCGTTTATAACCAGCACCTTTCTGTGACTAGAATAAGATGGTTTATTTCCAATCAGCCCACTTCACAGAATCTGTTGAGATCTTCCTGTTAGGGCCAGAACCGTTCGTAGAATTATGCCATACCATCTCCATCTAGCATAAACAAAAAAACATATTAATTAGCACAAGTCTTTCATGTATTCAAACATTATACAGGTAGCAAATGGGTATGTCGGTCGGGTCGGGTCGGGTCGGGTCGGGTAACAAGTTTAGGACAAAACAACGAGTTTGGCAAATGACCATACCTCACCGATGATGACTGTGTCACCTTCCTTCACGCCACGTTTAATTAACGACTTGTTAACACCACATGCCTCTAGCACATGCTGAAACCTTCTATCAGAATCCATATATCTATCACAGAACAAGTAGATTTCAACAGCATTACAATTTACAACAATATTAATAAAAAAAGATGAAGTAAAATACAATTAGAGTAAACTTACCTCCAATTAGTCATTTGAACAAACCGTTGCAAACCCGCTCCTTCAATATGCCATGTATCGGAGCTACTATCATGAGAGATCTCAAATTCATTGATGGGAGCCGTTCTTTGCTTTTTCACCATTTCAGCCACATGACTAAAATGCACGGGATCTCTCCAACCTACACGAGACAAAAGTTATAAAAGAAAAAGAAAATGCTTATGAATTTTAGCTAAAAGATAAAAATTGCTTACTATCTTCTTTTTTATCTTCAATTTGTTGGCGTATAAGCTCATAAGCAGCAGTAATCAATTCTCTAGTCCCTTGTCTATTTATTGCACTGATGCAGAAGGGTTCAATCCCACGCGACTGAAGGTGTTTCTGGAATGACTCCCATTTTTCATATGCATCAGGGAGATCCATTTTGTTGTATGCAACTATATATGGTTTTTCAGCAATTTCAGGACTGAACATTTCCAGTTCAAGTCGAACTGCGTCGTATTCATACTCTGGTTGTTGAGATGAGCCATCAACAATGTGTACCTAAGCCTCCATTTTTATGATAAAATCATTAATTCACAGTAATATCTTGAATGCATTCAATAACTAAATGTTAGAGATGGCAAAATAGACGGATTGGGTTACAGGTCAAATCAGGTTCAGGTTGAATTAACTTCTAATCATGGTGAAAGAAGCCAGGTTGATCCACAAACAGTTTCTTTTAATAACTTTTGATATATTCTTTATAAAAAATAATGCTTTAAATATGATGATGTTTAAAACTTTAAATAAAGTAATTTAGCAGGTTGCATGCTATAAAAATACATCGTGAGTGATTGTTCAACCCAATTAACTAATCCAACCCATTTGACCCATTTCATTTTCATCAAAATATTTTGATTTGACACATTCGTTTGGGATATAATACGGGTCAAAACTGCCACCTCTATGTTCGTAATAACATCAGGGCTCTACAGCAGTTTCATCATGTAATAGACTTAATAAAACAATAGTGGTAATCGTATAAAGGTTTCAGGTTGATAAACAGAAAGAAACACATAGTACACAGTTAACACATGTTAAAGAGGTATAAAAGCCTAAGGGCACCCGTTTCAGCCATAATTTTCAAAATTATAAGAAATAAACACCTAGAATATGAATAAAAAATGTAAATAAGTATAAAAAGAGGTATACCAGAGCCGAACATCTTTCGGTATGCCTAAGAAACTCATGGCCCAAACCAAAACCTCTGTGAGCACCTTCAAGTAAACCGGGGAGATCGGCTACAACTATAGTTGCATCATAATCAAATGAAACCACACCCAAATTGGGAAGCAACGTGGTAAAAGGGTAATTTGCAATGTTTGGTTGAGCAGCACTAATAACACTTAGGAATGTGCTTTTTCCTGCATTTGGAGCTCCCACTATTCCAATGTCTGCAACTAATTTAAGCTCTAATTCCAACCACCTGATCAAAAACACCAATCACAAATGAGCATTATTCAAACCTCCAAGTTAGAGGTTTCAAATCCAGATCCCACTCTATAAAAGATGTATTTTACCGATCCTATTGGTCAGTAGGGTACTGGTAGGGTCCGTGACTTTTTAGGTACAACCCAGATAGAGATTACAAAGCCCCCTAGACGTGCGCCTAGGCACTCAGGCACAACCCAGCGCACCAAATGTGTTGCGCCCTGAAAGACAAGCTTTTAGGCTCTCAGGTGCGCTTTAAGGCGTTTTCTAGCCAAATTCCGACCAAAATGGTTAAAAAAACCTAAATAAGTTTGGAAATTGGAATCAACCTAAACTAGCCTAAAACATGTCTGAAACACCTTAAAATGGTATTTTATACTATGTGCTTAGCTTAAAAAACCCTTGATTTTAACCACCTAGGCTCCGGGCTCGTCTATGCACCTTGGGCTTATGACAACATAGACCCAAACATCCCTTAAAACTCAATGTAATAAGAACCTAAAAGCTATAAATAAAAGAAAAATGAACTCACATTTCAGGACCTTCTTCACCATTCTCTGCAATCCGAGGCACCTTATTCGTCCCTGATTTAAACGAAGCATTCCCCCTACCACCTCTACCACCAGGCAACAACAAAGCCCTATCACCCACATGTAACAACTCCAACAACACATCTCCAGGCACCCCATCTTTTCCAGCCGCCCTAACCACGGTCCCAGGCGGCACCTTCACCACGACATCCTCCCCTTTCGCCCCGTTCATCTTACTCCCCTGCCCATGACTCCCCCTCCCCGCCCTAAAATGAATACTATTCCTAAACGGCAACAAAGAATTCATCGAACTATCAACTTCCAAACACACATTCCCCCCTCTCCCACCGTCACCACCCGACGGCCCACCCAACGGCACAAACTTCTCTCGCCGAAACGCCACCACACCGTTCCCACCGTCCCCTGACCGAACATATATTTTCGCCCTATCGAAACATCTCATCACTGCAGGCACTCCTTTCTCCTTCTCCTTAACATCTTCTAATTCCAATCCTAACTCTTCTTCACCTTTATGTTCATTTTCAAACCCTAATTCATCTATAACATATTCATCATCAAACTCATCATCTGAATTCACCTCAAACAACTCAAATTTCCCATAATCAAACCCTGAATCCTCCTCATCATCATCATCATTATCACTATCCAAACTATTTAATTCTAAATTATCGTCTATTTTATAAATGTTGATATCTGAAGAGGGTTTGTTTTGTTTATGGGTGGGGAGTGGTAAATCAGATAGTTTGATTTCAGAAGATGAATCAGAGGGGATAAAGAAGTCATCTTTAGGGGGTAAACGAGTAAAGGTGGTTGCTTGACCACCAGAAACAAAGGAAGATGGTGGGGTGCTAATGGGTTTAATCTTTTTGGTATTATTAGGGTTTTTGGGTGTAAGTTGTTTTCTGGGTCTGTTGGTTCGAGCTTGAGCGTATGGAGAGAGGAAGGATAGGGATAAGGAAGATACAGACGCCATTTGTGTGTGTTAACTGTTAACTAAAGTGGAGAGGTGTTCTTTGCAGGCAACAAAGCCGGCCCAACTAGAGCGTTGTAAACGGTTGGTTTAACTAAAACCGAACCGGTCAATCTTTTTTTTTTTTAACGGCATAGAACAAATATTTATAAATGCTTGAAAATGGTTAGAAAAACCTAATTGAGTTAAAAAAAAAAAAGGAAGTTAAGTAATAATTTCTACTACGAATCCAAAGAAAAGAGTAGAAGCATGATCTTCTCCAAAATAAGATTTTTTTAAAGAGTCATTACTCATTAGCTTGAAATACGACATCATTTCTAGAATTCCACATCACCCACCATGTCGTGGAGAAAATTCCTTCCACCACGGATATTTTGAGTGTTCTCAACCTCGAATTATCTAGTCAATCTTCATAGATGACTTTTTGGTTGGTCTAATGGAGATTTGGGTATTATAGCCAGCTCACTTGGCAGAAGATATTGCCTTTTAGTGAGGAAGCCCTGAGTTCTAAGTTCTAACTCATGTAAGGGATGTAAATTTTTAGGAGCTTTGGGGTTGTGCCTAAGAGATTCCTGAATGTTGCTCTTTTTATCCAAGGGGTCTCCTGAGTGTTACCGTTAAAAAAAATAAAAGAGATGTAAATAACTACGTATTATGACTTCTCGTGTAGTCACATGGTTGGTATTCAAGTATAACTTGTAATTGTCTGATGGTAGGACAACATAAAAAATGAGTGAATGACGTTTTTTAGAGTTGTTTTATACTGGTAACTTTTACTTCATTGTGAGTCGAGGTTAACTGAGTCTTAAATACACTCTTTTTTTCTTGTCTAATACATGAAGTGTCTTGGTAATAGGCTTAATTTCTTGGAATTATGCATTAGGGATGATGAATAGTATAGTTTGTTATGAATTTCGGTAACAAGTTGATCAAATGTTTTGTAAAACAACTTCTTTATAATTCATGTATTTCTTTTTAAGTAAACCATTATAATTATAATTATAAATATCTATTAAACCTATGACACTTCTATAGTGTCAGTAGTATTTTAATAGTCAGCCTACAAAAGTTGACCAAACAGCCCAAACAAAATACACAAGTAGGCCCGCCATAATTGAAAAGCCATAAGTGGGCCTGCCATAATTGCAAATTGTGGCCCAGGTGAACAAATAATGGGCTGCCATTTTTGGAATACTTTGGGCTCCATACCAAGTCAACAATGGGCAACCCAACTGTTGCAATGTTAAGGCTGGTCTGCAAGGTAATGAGCGGCGAGCTATTTTTTAACGCCCACACGAAAATAACAGTCACTTTATGTTATCTTTAATGTCCACCAAACCCTCAACGCAACAGGAGTTGCCGCAGCAAAGCGCGTTCTTTACCGTGTACCAAACCCTCGACGCAACAGGAGTTTCCGCAACGAAACATGGGTAACTAAAACACTAGTTACTTATAAAACATGGGAAGTTCGGAGTATTAGTTGTAAAAAATTGTCACATGATCGAAGGGAATGGCCACAATTAGCGCCAGCCTTGCTACTGCCATCGCGTCACATGTTATCGGATTGAAATCCTAGCTCTCAACGGCTCAAGCCAAACTGATATGGTACCACATTTGGGTTATATAGACCTTATCTAGTAAAGAACTGATTAAATTGTAGAGATGAGAGAAGGAAAGGCAGGTATAGGAGTACATAAATTACCACTTGTTGCATGTGTTACCACTTTCTTCATGTGTTTTTATAGAATTTGATAGCTTTTAACAACCAACGTTGTATCATTACCGAATTGTCTAACATCAAACATATAATAGCATGTTTTTATTGCACTACTAACATATGTTCTACATATGGTGATCATAAAATGAGTCAATGACTTGTACATATGAGGATGTGCATGTTATAACTGTATAGAATTATCGACGTGGTTCCTGTCGCAACTTGCATTAATTATTTATATGACAATTAAAGAATAAAAAAAATCATTATTCCATATGACAGAGAAACCAAATGGTGATAACCAAAACGAGTTAAGAATGAAAGTGTAGCTTCAATTGAATCAATAGTCTAATGTTTTGACAAACAATCTGAATCGGTAAAATGTCTGAACGCTTCAGATTTGAGACCATATCAAGTTCTCTAAATGCCAAAAGCCAACAACCCTATGTATTCATGTACAAGTGACTATAAGAGAAAAGGAAATCGAATGTGATTTTGTATGATCCATCAAGCATGTGTGGATAAAGGTTTTGGTGAAGCCTTGCAAATGGGACACCAGTTCTTGAGGCCCAACCACTGGTTTATGCAGGGAGTATGGTACCCATGTCCACATCCCAGCCTTCCTACTTCATCTCCCCTCACAAATTCCTCCTGCAAAATAATAATAATCAACAACAAAATAATAATAATAACAATAACTTGTACCCTCTATCAACACTTTATACGTTTCCACTAAAATAAACATTTTAGGGATTAATAGACCATGTGATCTCACATAAGATGTGTCCACTAGCCTGATGTTTATAACTTTATCTTGGATGAGTCGGACGGGTTGGGTAACGGGTTTAGGTCAGAACATAACTTGTTAATTGGTTGGACCGGGCCACCACTAGCATGTTTTTGTCTTCTCTTTCAGTCTTATATAAATAACTAATGTCTTAATTACAAGTCAAGAAATATATAATTACAGTGTTCATCTATTTTTTATAGTCAATGAATAACATGTTTCATGCATTTTGAGGGTGTGGTAGTGGGGCCCTTTGTAAATGTGTCGATGATTGCCATGTGTCATAAGGACGATAAGTAGGAAGATTTTTATTTTGGTATAACACTTCGCCTCTATAGGATATACTTGAAGTATTGTATTAAGTTTATGCAAATGTCAATATATGATAATCACCTGACAAATACTACATTTGTTGTCATCTGCGTTTACGCTACGCCTCATTTTCCCATCCTCTAACTGTGAATGTTCTTCATATACACCTGTTTTGATGCATTTTGACAATTCCTCTTCAGATAATGCAGTGCTCACGGTACCCATTTTCTCTTCAAGCACAAGTAGTTCCTGTGAGAGAAAACATAACAGAGTACAATTAAAGATTAACTCGCAACTTTTGTAGCCTTATTCTGACAGGACATAAAAGATGAACAATAGAGTCAAAGACAAGAAAATAAACCTCATATGACATGTTATCAATATCCAGTCTCATGTCCCTATGTTGATCAAAGAAATTAAGCCCGCCAAGGAATAAATTTGCCTCGAGTGACAGTAATTGCTGTAGATGCAAAATCAATGTTAGAACCATGTGCAAGAAATTTTATACATTTATAAACTATAATAAAACTTTAGGTGACTTTGTGCCCCTCACGAGTCGATCCATTTAAACATTAACGGGTCGGATTTGTAACCTGTAATTTATAAAGACAATAAACTAGTTACCTCATATGTTAACTCATCATCTTGTTCGAACCTATTGAGTGCCAGTAGTACCTACAAGCACCACGTTAAAAAACACAACATTACTAGATAACATACGACCCATCAAAATCAACCAAAAAAAATTACGTCCTTTGACCCCTTTGAGTTAAAAGGACAAACTCAGAGAAGTTACATCAGCAATTCCATCAATGCTATAATGCCGTGTTCCATTATCACTCCCAAAGCCAACAACCGAACTATCTGTAGAAGTATCACTGGTACTATGATCACCATTAAGACTTAACTCTTGAGTTTGCATCATGTTGGCAATATCATTAGCTGCCTGCTGACTACTAGATCCTTTTGAAGTTTCCAAATTCACTGTTTTTCGAGTCCTAACTGACGAAACACCATTTGTTCTAGAAGATGACAAATTTCTTGAGTTTTTCGAATCTGAAACACGCCCTTCATTCATTGATACCCCAACGACCTTTTTCCCTTTGACAGATGAACTACTTTCGCCCTGAGTTAATCTTTTCTTCCTGCCATTGCTTAACTCGCCGTTTTGGACTCTTAAACTATTGTCCCCCTTCCTAATTTCAATACTTTTAGATTTCAACTTACGCGCTTGACTTTCAGACTCATTTGAACCACTGCTCGATTCTATCTTAGAACAACACACCCTTTTCTCCGAACTCTCCACAGACTTTGAACATTTTTTGGATGAACCGCCGCCTATTACAACTTCCTTGCTAGACGACGAACGAACAGAAGGCTTTAAAGGTTTTGGTTTTTCCAAGGCTTTATTTTTAGTACCTTTGGTATTAACATTAAGTCTGCCACTGCAACCAATCCGGTTACATAATTGACCAGTTCCATCTCGACCGCCAGCAGTATCTTTTACAGCAGTAGTAATCGATTTCTTTTTCGAAGTAGAAGTCCCACTAACACCTCGCTTACTATAAGATCCATCCATATAAATCTGCAACAAATTATTCAGATACCAAATGTAAAAACCTTCATAAACCAACCATATTATTCAGTGGCGGATCTAGAAATTAATTTCAGTAGTAACGTTTTTCATTTTTTTTTCATTTTAGTAGTAACGTTTTCCAAATATCGTAAAAAAAACAGATTTTCCACTATGCGCGCAAAGTTGAGTAGCAACGGACGCGCCTGATATTATTCTATACTATTTGCGAAAACAACGAAAATTACGAACCATAAATATGTCAGCCCTTGATTAATCATTAATCATTAATATCCATCATAATATCATTAATATTTCAAAATCCAATCCCCTTAACAAAATAATCAAACAATAAGAAAATCATGATTTAGAATAATAATCATCTGCATGTTTCAGGGTAAATATTCATTATTCAAATTATTTCAATTTACTCAGCGTATGATCATATAAAATAACATGACAAATATGTAAATAACAATAATTGGCCAATAAAACATATAAAAAGAAAAACAAAAGTATGAATCAACGATGATTACAGAGATAAAGGGTAAAGATGTAAATAGATTGAAGATCATAAAACTTACGATTGATTGTTGGGGGCGAAAGAGATGAAGAAGCAAACGTGGAGGAATGAAATGAAAAGGGATAATAAAATAGGAAGGTGATGTGGGACTAATTCATATCCACAGTATAATAATAATAATAATATTTATGAGTGATGATGATGATGATGATGATGATAATAATAATAGTAATAATATAATAATGTGAGTGGTGATGATGAAGATGACGGTACGAATGAGGACAAATTAGAAGGGCTAAAATGCCGGCCGGCCTATACAAAATGTGGCATACATTTGTGGAAAGTCAACGGCCGTCTTAGGTGGATCATAACCACATCTTTTCTGATTCGATTCGGTTTTACTAAATCTCGGATCCCACGTTGGACTTTTCACAATAATATTATCAATAACTTATCTTTATCAATATTAATTTGGTGTATAAATAAATAGATTATCATTATACTAACTTAATTCTATCAATAGGTTTGAAGAAGGTAAAGATGTAGATAATCTTATATTTATTGTAGGAATAGAATGTTACTTCTAGTGAGATATTTTGCCTGACGGTAGTTTTGTATTATGCCTTAGACATAATGCACGCCTTGTTTTGATATTAAGATCCATTTTCCCATAAATTAATAATAACATGTAGCCTTTTATTTATCTGACTAAATATGATATTCTAGTTGTGAAGTTGTTTTAACTAATCTTACAACTATTATATTACTATAAGTCCTTCTGTTAGTGTCATGTGCATTAGAGTCTTCGTAAAAGTAGTACATCTTATAAAAATATCACTAAGCACTTTATAATTCTCCAAAGCAGTAATTATGTGTATATCATTGTATGGTGTTAGAGGCCAACTCTAGATGGTAAGTAATCTTCCAATTGACTTATTGAGTGGGTTTCGCTCAAAAAAAAAAGATGGGAGAAACAAGAAAAATACTAATTTGCAACAATTTTCTTCTTATTCTAAGAGCATCTTCATATTCAAGGGTGGGCACTTGACGGTCCGGTGCCAACAAACGGACCAACACATCCAACCGACACCGTTATAGGAGGGCGTTCAGTTTGGGTTGGTTACTTGGTTTGCTCAACCGGACCAAGGCGGAAGGGTAATGGTGGGGCCCTTTTGTACTTTAATAATAAATTCAAATTGTGTGTGTGTGATATACATTAAATAAAATTAAAGTAGTGATGGGGTGGAGATTTGGAATTATTTATGGTTAGAGGGAAAAATGAGTTTGGAAGGGTTGTGGTTTTAGAATGATGTGACGGTTTGAAATGGTTTGTTGGGGTTACCATTGTGGATGCTCTAAAGAAAACATGCATGCACTACCACTAACTTACCTCATACTGGAACTAATATTAAACATGAAACAACAATAAAAATTAACGATGATAAATACAAACAAAGGTAGGGCACGTATCATATTGTCTTGTTGCCTTTTACATGAGACAAATGACATCATTAGACTCATCATGAGCGCTTGATGTGATGTTGAAGCTTCGATATGAGTGTAAGTTTTGATTTAACATATAGTAGTGTAAGTATAAAGAAGAAACGAGAGTAGGAGAGTATATGAGCAATACATTTCATCGCATCATAAAATGTTGCACCGGCACTCCCTCATTAGCTGACCACATCTTGTTGAATGTTGTTACTTGGCTCACGAGTAATCCTCCTAAATCTATAGTTCCACTAGCAAAACCTCCACCTAAATATATGGTCAGGATTCTTGTGAACTCAATGAATGAACTTTTATTTATAAAAATTATAAAACCCAAATGACAGCGGTGTTTATAATGTAAATGTTTTTTAGTAAAAAATGTCTTGAGTAACTTCAAAAAACGTTATTCACCGTTTAATGTCAGGCAGTTAAAGTATCATAAATTGTCATACCCTATGAAGATGAGATGATGCAAAAACATTCAATATTGTTCTTACACAATCATGAACAATTCAACAAATGTACCAACATCATTCACTGATATTGGTGATTTCATTTCCTTTAACCTTGTGCGTTTAAGCCAACTTTAACCTTTGGAAATAATTTAACCTTCACTAAGCGATTGGCTAAACATGTACCTATATTATGAATAATGTGCCTATCTGAGGAATTGCCAGGGCATTGTGGCTTTGACAGACAATTATATCTCCTCGTTTGGATCATTCATATTCATAGTCTAAGAACATCGATATTGTCATATCTACAACTTCATCTTTATAGTTGCACTAAAAATCACTATTTTTTTCTTAAATAAATATATTTTTATACTTTTATCATTATCTTTTCTCTCCCCACCCACAATCACTTTCAAATAGCATTAAAAAATATACATTGTGAATCATACCAAATATAAATAATCCATCCACAAATATATGTAGAACTTGATGTGAACGCTATAAGCATTCAATATAAAGCTATTAAAAAAAGATAAAATCCACACATCCATTAGATCACGTAATTCATGTTTGGACAAATCAAGATTTGAGCACATCAACATTCTAGCATCGTATCGAGTTTTGGGTTGTCATCAAGTACCCTATTATCCGCATCACCAATTCAAATATCCAATCCACCTTTTGGTGATCTCAAAAGGTATGTTTCTTGATAACGAGTGCACTACTTTAGATTTTTACACCAATAATCTAAAAAATCACTTATATTTTATGCTTTGTAAATAATATCGTTTGTTCTAAATCATATTTTTTTTAATCTGTGCATAACTTTTTGAGTGATGAATAAAGTAATTTGCATATTTAAACATCACAAAATTATAATTAACATGTAGTCATGTAAAATATTAATTCATAATCATACTTTATCTAACATTTTAGTTATTTTTTTTTTTTTTGAACATTGACTCTCTTGTTCTTTGTGTAGCAGAGATACATCACACTCGGCTTACGGCCGAGCCCCTCTCACGCGTTCAGACTTATGTTGCCTGAACCGGGTCCACGCTGGTACAGGTGAGAGTGGCGTTCGCCAAAAACCGTACGACCTCCACACGACTTACCTTTTTATTGTAACAGCCAGATAAAAACCAGACCAGCTCAGGATTAAGTTTTCCTGGAGGCACCATCACCATCATTGCCTAATATCCCACCAAACACTTTGGTTATACACCTCTACTTTACCACTTTCACTAATAGTAAAATAAAATATTAATAATTAAAATAATAATACCTGTAAGTCTGGAACAATGAACGTGACATCTCTCAATTATGCAAGAAAAAAGACCCCACCATCCTTTCTAGCTAAGCCTACGCCACATGTCACCTCCTCATTCGCTCCTCACCCTGTTCGGATAACTTTCATGGATACCAGAGAGAGAACATGACAGTGACCTGCAAGTAACCATAACCACAACCACAACCAAACCCCAACCACAACACCACAACCATAACCAAAACCTCAAATGAGAAACCAAGCCTTAACCATGTCTCCAACTCTATGCGACTCATGCAAAACCACATCAGCCAGTCTCTTCTGCAAAGCAGACTCCGCCTACCTCTGCACACGTTGCGACAGCAACATCCACGCCGCTAACAAACTCGCCTCACGCCACGAACGTCTCTGGTTATGTGACGTATGCGAACAAGCTCCTGCATCCGTCACCTGCAAAGCAGACGCCGCTTCCTTATGTGTTACTTGTGATAACGATATCCATTCAGCTAACCCTCTCGCTCGTCGTCACGAACGCTTTCCAGTCGTTCCATTCACTGATGTTAATATTAATATTAATCCCCTTGGAACTGAAGCTGACGAAGCCGAAGCTGCGTTGTGGCTATTACCAAATCCGAATAATATTGATAAAATTGTTGATGGATCTGGAGAAGATGATATGAAGGTTACTGAATCGGAATCGGACTATTTGTTTAATGATATTGATTTAGGTATGGATCTGAAAGGAACGGATCGGAAACCTAATCGATATAATTCGCAGACAGATGGTGTTGTTCCGGTACAGAATAATAAGAGTGCTAGTGATTTACAGAGCTATCAAGTTCCGTTACATACACAGGTTTCGGAATATGTTTCTGCAGCAGCAGCAGATGTAGTTGAAGGATTACCTGCTTATGATGTTGCTGGATTTAAGCCGTTTATGTATAATTTCACGTCTCAATCGATCAGCCAAAGCGTAAGTTTGTTTAATCTGAATGTTATTAGATCCAGATCTCTCTCTGATACAGATAGATTTAATGTGTTGAATTGGTAAGAACATACAAATAACCAGAGTAATTAGTAATATCTGCGGTTTTTGAACTAGAGTAATTATTAGTAATTACTCTAGGGATTAACGAGACGAGCCAGTGCGAAGACAAGACTAGGCTCGCGCTCAGCTTGTCAGGCTTTTGTGAATCGAGCCTACTATTTTGAGATCTCGCTCGGCTCGAAAGTAAAACCCAAGATCCTGAGTTCGGCTTGGCTTGAGGTAATTTAAGAAAAAAATTAAACAAGCTAAAAGCTCGGCTCGCCGATGGTAGCTTAAACGAGCCAAAGGTTGGCTAAAGCTCGATTCACAGATGGTAAATAGTATGTATTATATTATATATATTATATACATAAGAAAATATTAAAAAAAATTGTTCCGGCAACTCGAGCTTGGGCTAAATAACTAAACAAGTTATATTTTTGGCTCTAGCTCGTGAAGGTTCAATTCATCCGAGCTTTTTACCGACCTAATCCTGAGTACCTCTCGAGCTGATCCGCCTCATTTACACCCCTAGTGTTTATTAGGTTAATTTTATTTTATTTTTACATATCTTTGTACGTGTGTGTGTATACGTATGCAGTTCCAAATTCATTGAATCAGTAACTAATTATGACAACTTATTATGATCAGGTATCATCATCTTCACTAGAGATTGATGTAGGTGTTGTACCAGATCACAATGCAGCAATGACGGATGTATCGAACAACCATCACCAGTCATCGACAGATGTTTATCCAACTCCATTAGTAGGATTCGATCGAGAAGCTAGGGTTTTAAGGTACAGAGAGAAGAAGAAGAACAGAAAGTTTGAGAAGACCATTCGATACGCTTCAAGGAAGGCGTACGCAGAGACGCGGCCAAGGATCAAAGGAAGATTTGCTAAGCGAACTGAAATGAATGTAGAAGCTGATATCTCGCCTGAATCATCATACGGTGTCGTTCCATCGTACTAGTTATAATAATCCAATGTTTTGTTTTATCTCGTGTGTTTTGTGTTTTGATTAACCCATGTGTGTATATATTAGGTGTAACTCTTTAGTTAACCGTCTATCTATATGTTACATTACTAGTTACAATAACTTGAACCGGATTATTAAGCAGTTTTTTACCAAGCTAATTATGGACGAGTTACTCGTGACTTAAAAGACTTATAAGTCACGAGTTTATTAAACTACTGTATTACTTTGTAATTTGATGCGTGTTAGATGGAAAGTTTCGGCCTTGTATGTTAGCGTAATGGCGCTTCGTCGCTTCTAGCAATTGAATGATGATACGTTTTTGTGTTGATACTTTGATTCATTCTTTGGTGAATCTCTTTTTTAAGCTGTGATCTTTTTACCTAATTCACTTGTTTGTTTTGTTACTTTCAATGAAATTATAAACACAATGAAATTACAAACACATGCAATGAAATTACAAACACAATGAAATTACATAATTGTGTTTTGAGCTATATGAAGTTTGGAGGATAAAATGTTAGAACATGGTTATCTACCTTTGCTTCATGTTCAAAAAAAAGTTTTCAAGTTTTAATATAAAGCAATACCAGGAGGCAGGAGCATTTTTAATGCTAAAGATAAGACTTTATCTTTTAGCATTGTACGTTACGTCGTGCCAATTCATTTTTACTTTTATAAATAAACTTATGTAATCATTTATCCTTATAATTATTTATACACTTTAAAGTTATTAATAACTGATTTTGAACATATAAACAATTAGAAATTGCAATTGATTTTCGCTAACACCAAAATTCATTTTATTGATGAAGAAGGTAACTCAAAATTTCATACAATTCTAGATACTCACACCATGTTATTTATTATTTATCCATTTGACTACAACTAGAGTTGTTCAAATATACGTCCTAACCTAATGCTAAATTACCATAATCAGGACATGATAAAAAAGATGTGCAATTGGGACATTCGGTGTCGATTAGAATATCAAGAAGTAATATAAGTTTGTTATAAATCAGGGACTTGAGAGTTTTGTAGGTGCTGAATATGATGATGGAGGATTGAGGAGGAAACGTCATGTGTAATTATACGATGGTGGTGGATTAGGGATATAAAATCGATTCTGATGATGATTTAGAAAGAAACCGTGGCCAGCGAGTTTGGGAGATAGCCAAATCGGGAACAAGAAGAACGTATTCGATTTCTTTCCCCGTGATCATATCAATTTTTGGATATGGAACTATGAAGAAGACGTACCGATACAGTTGGAGAATCGGTGAGCAGTGATGAAGAGAGGAATAAAAGGGTAAATTTAGTTTTTAATTGGTTTTAAATCAAAACTACGTAGTTTTGATAGGTCTTGCATCTAAGTTAGATGCGTAATAGCCCCTTATTCACTTCCCCTTTTATGTATACCTTTTTTTTTTGCTTTGAACGGTGAACTTCATTGCCCTTTTAGGACGTGTGTAGTGCACCGCTATGGGGGCGTTTTCAGGCCCCATAGCGCCTGGAACACCGCCCCCCTCAGGCGCTATGGGGGCGTTTTTGGGTGATCCAGCTATGGAGAAAACGGCGTTTTGGGGTTTGTTTTGGTCAACATGACCGTTGCAATTATTGAAAACGGTCGGATTTTAAAAAAAAAAAATCTATTTCTATGTTCTATATATATATATATATATATATATATATATATATGTGAAACACATTCACACACACTCATTCACTCACACACATACAATACATACATACAACTCAAAAAAAATTCAACACACAAAGAAATCACCAAAATGTCGTCTCATCCCTCCGACGATTCGTTTCTCGATCTATATAACCAGTTTTTTCACGATGACGGCGCGGAAGAGGAAGAAGCCGTTACGAGTGCGGCTACGCTAGCGACTAGCGCGATGCATCTTATAAATAATTCCGCCCCATGGCCGATATTGTCTAGGCAATATATAGAGCGAGACCGTGTAGCCGCCAATGAGCGTTTGATGAATGACTATTTCAATGAGAATCCGGTATACGGCCCTGGTATGTTTAGGCGAAGATTTAGTGTAACGCCCCAAAACCCGAACTTTAATTTAGTAGTATGTTTTAATGTATTATGGCATGAAATAAAATGTCCAAATTATCTAACATAGTTAGAATAGTGGCCAAATAGAAAGGAAAGAAATATTAAGTTAGAATGGGTATGGACACCAAACTTGGAGGGTTAAACTTGTTAATTGAGGGCTTAAAATGGGTGGAAGAAATGGGGGCGACATTTTTCCCCTGGATTTGGTGGGTGGCAACATGCAAGGAGAACCAAGTTTCCCCAAAGTCAAATTCTATAATTGGAGCACAAATCAATAGGGAAATTGGATGATTTTCATTTCATGTTTAAGGATTTCTATCATCTAGTGATATCTAAACCTAAGGTATGTTAAGTAGGTTCATTTGATGATGGGTTTTGGCTAAAGGTTTGTTGTATGTTGTAATAATAAGGTTTACACATAGCTAATATGTTAAATCATGTAGAAACTAGTTGTGATTGATGATTGGAACTTGATATAATGTAGTTGTATGATGGAGATTCATGTGTGATTGAAGTGGGTCTTGACATTTTGGTATAACCCACATTCTTTTGGTCAAGTTGATAATTAGGTTGAAAGAATTAGAGATTTTGCTATGTTTGACATCTATGTATGAATTATAATAGATAATTGGAAGAAACATGATGATTGATGTTATGAGCTATGAAAGTAGGCATGCAATACTTGTACATTGAGCTTAGAATGTTGTATGCACACCAATTGTTTGATGAAATGTCTACATGAGCATAATATGTGAATTTGTATGCAAGACTTGACAAATATGAAAGTAATGTGTTAATAGATACAATTGATAGTAGGTTAATAAGAGGATTGAATTAGAGAGTATTCATGTGGGAACTTAGTTGATTGTATGATTTGCTAAGAAGAATGCATTAGTAGTGTGTACACCATACTTAAATTATATGATGCACGCTATGTGATTGATTAAATTGTAAGATGAACGATCTTGTATGTTAATGAGATGTGAATGTGATGACGTGGAAGGATAAGAAAGATGGACTCAAGCATGGGAGGCTAGTGGGTCAAGATGAGGCAAGTAAACAAGCATGAACTTGGAGGACTTGAGGTAAGTGATTCCTAGACTTAACTTGCATTATGATATCGAATTTATATGTTCATGTAGTATGGGAATCTTAAAGTAAACAAGTAATTAATGATTGTGCCAAGGTAAGAAATGTGGTAATGGGTCAACCGTAGACTTGACCCATGCTTGGTTACATATAGAGAGGACAAGCGAGACATGATAATTTATATTGGATGATGTTTTTTGTTACTTATCATAAGTTAAATTAGTAGGCGAATGGGAAGCCATTAGGCATGGTGCCTAAAACCTCTTAACGGGTCGAAATGGACTTGCATATATAGTTAAATAAATATGAATGTTAGAAACCGAATGGGACGATAAAATATGTCCTTTGAGGCTTCAAAATGGCTAAGGTTAAGTGAATATAGCTTTGGGGTATCAATATCTTTGATTTTGTGTGAAAATCCCAAAGTTAGTAGCAAAACCGACCAGGGGCGCAAGGTCAGAGCAAGTCAGAGCACCTTGCGCTGGTGCCTTGTCAGCTTGCGCTGACCTTCTGATGTGGTTAAACAGGGGGCGCAAGGTGGCCAGCGCACCTTGCGCTGCGCGGCACCAGCATGCGCTCCCCACGGGGAGTGTGTGTCCGTTTTTCATGTATTTTGATGTTTAGCTTATACGTGCAATCCTTATTTGCGTCTAACGCATCGGCAAGCATTGTTGGACTTTTTGAATGCTAGGTATGGGTGTAGGAAGTAATAGGAATGTCGGATTTAATATAGTACGGAATGATACATGTGCGTGTAGTTTAATTGATACGTTGTTTGATGGTATCAAATACGGTAAGTAGATTGTCATGCTTATGTAGATTGAAAATGTGATGTATATATGGGTACTCGTACTCGGGTTTGAGTGGGAGCTTCATGTATGTAAGGGTTGGTAAATATTGCGTAGATTGAGTTAAGATGGAAACGTCGTATTTGTCTTATACAATAGCGAAGAAAGAGTAACATACGGGTCAAGTACGTTATATGAGGGAATTGCATGCTTGTATGAATTGTGGGATTATTAGGGAAATTATATGCTTGTATGAATTGTGGAGTTATTAACCTTTGTTATGAGAATGATAATGAAGGTACAGGTATGAATATATAAATGCAAGAGACTTGTGGGTTTGGTTCGGGGTACCACCCCCGAACTTGCAAAAAAGGCGTTGGAACGAAATCATGGAGTATTTATGGATGTTATCTCCGCATTTTGAGTAATGTGCATTAAGTCACTAAATGAACTAACGAAACGGTTGTTTGGTGATCGCAGGTTGTCTTGTCTACCTAATAGAGTAAGGAAAGGATGGAGATCGAGCAAGGAGGCGGATTGTACGAGGTCACGGTCACATAACTTATTAAATATGAGACATGTTGAATGTAATAAGGTAAAATAAAAGATGTAACACCAAAAATATCCCTTAGATATGTTTTCCAAGTATTTGAGAATGTTTTATAAAGCAAGAAATTTTCTAGACCGTATTTCCGCTGCATATTTTATGTAAAACGGTTAGGGTGTTACATTTAGGATGCGTAAAAACTTATTTTTGCGCATCACGGAAGATTTAGAGTCCGCCTATGACTACTTTAAGCAAAAACCCGACGCTAGAGGGTGTTTAGGATTCACCGCAATTCAAAAGGTGACTTCCGCAATACGTGTACTCGCCTACGGGAACACATACGACATCAATGATGAGTATCTGAAGATGGCGGAGAAAACCACACGCGATACTTTGGATCATTTCTGCTACGGTATTTACAAATATACTTTTTGATTTTTTTATATATACATATAGTTGGTACATATTTTTTATGTATACATTTGATTTTTTTAGGTATATGCCAATTTTATGGAAAAAGATACTTGAGAAACCCGACATGGAGCGACCTTCAACAACTATATGAAACGCATTTACAAAAACATGGATTACCCGGTATGATTGGTAGTATAGATTGTCGTCAATGGCGATGGTATGCTTGTCCAAGCGCATGGCGAGGTCAACATACACGCGTGACCAAAAGGGACCAACGTTGGTTTTACAAGCAGTTGCCTCACAAGACATGTGGGTTTGGTCGGCCTTCTTTGGTCTAGCCGGGTGTATGAATGACATAAATACTTTTCAGTTTTCGCCGTTGCTAGAGTCTTACATTGGCGGAACAATACCGAAATGTGGGTTTTATGCAAATAATAATTACTACGAGCATGGATACTACTTGGCGGATGGTATATATCCGGAGTATTCAATGCTCGTCAAAACGTTTAGTCAGACAACAGATGAAAGAAGGCAATATTTTAAAAGAGCTCACGAGTCTGCAAGAAAGGACGTTGAGAGGTGTTTTTCCTGTCTTCAACAACGATGGCATTTTGTTAGAAATCCTTGTCGTATATGGGCAAAAGAAAGGATTAGAATGGTGATGTATGCTTATATCATAATGCATAATATGATACTTGAAGACGAAGGAAAGGCAATATGCCCAAACTATGTAGCAGAAGAAGATGTTCCAGGGACGCAAGCGACACAGGAGGAGAGATTCCAAAACAGTGCCATGTTGCGTTCCAAGGAGATACATAACGCGTTGAAGGCGGATTTGGTGGAGGAAGCATGGTCGATTCGCCCGATTCATCACAACCAACAAGAAGAAGAAGATGATGATGAAGAAGAAGAAGAAGGAGAAGAAGAAGCAGAAGAAGAAGAAGGAGAAAACGAAGAAGGAGACGACGACTAGTTTTTTTAAGTATTTGTAATTTTTTTTAAGTATTTGTAACTTTTTTTAAGTATTTGTTGTTTTTTAGTATTTGTAATTTTTTTAAGTATTTGTTGTTTTTTAGTATTTGTAATTTTTTTTAGTATTTGTAAGTTTTTATATTTAATGAAATATTATTAAGTATTTAATATTCTTATTTAAATAAAAAACAATAATTAACCAATCATTACCAATAATTTATAACCCCCTTCATAACCCCCCTTCCCACTACACCCTCTTTTTCCATAACCCCACTTCTATTACTTTTTAATATTTTAATACCACAACCCCACATAACCCCCCACCACTACACATGCCCTTATATATACCTAAATAAACATGTTTAAAATAAATCTAATTATGAGTAGTGGAGCACCTCTTTCGATTTTATGCATATGGGATGAGTCAAATCATACACGTACTTAAATAATTGTAATCTTGAATACAAACGCTAGTTGACTTCCTTAAAACATGCATTGCCATGTTCTACTTACTATTCACTATTTGAGATACGCGTCGCTTGTTGACTCGTTATTAGTAAAATGGAATTAACACAAACATCACACATTTTACTTTCGTAGTTTTTGACATTTATATTTTTTTTAAACTTTATTATGTCAAAGCTAGCAAGTAGCTAGCAAAACCAAGTACAATGCCGAAAATAAGAAAAAACATAACAAAACAATCCGAAATCTACTACCCCATTCTAGTCACATTAAACCTCCCCCAATCCTCCCACGACATATTCATCATGTTACCCCTTTTTGACACCCACAAATAACTCATAATTTTAACTTCTTCAAAAACTTTCCGCACCGAAAACTCCTTTGATTGAACACAAGGTCGTTGCGAGCCTTCCAAATACTCCAAAAGGTTGTCAAAATAACCCCATAAAAAGCCTTTCGGAGCCGAGCCCCATTCCAAGCCGTCAAGTGAAACTTAAGCACGTCACAAACGTGGAACGCATAAAGAAATGGCACATTACACCAGTCGAAAAACAAATGTTCTACCGACTCCGTATTCGATTCACATATCCTACACACCTGGACATCCGTATGAATGTTGCGCCTAAGTAACGCATCCATTGTAGGTAGCCGGTCCAAGAACGTCCTCCAAGCAACAACCCCGACCTTTGACATTTATATTACGTTATCATATTAACTCATATAGTAAGTTATCGATAATTGTTGAGATATGAATTAATTTTTGATGCCTCTTAATGTTTTTACGTAAATTAACCGATTTACTTCATACGGAAACTAGCTAGTTTAAAATTGTCACTACTATTATATGTATACGGAAACTACCTAGTTTAAGATGTAATTCATCTTAGGCACTTAGACCATAACCATGGGTGGATCTTCCTACGAGCCAGACGAGGCCCCGACCCGCCTAGCTTTTTCGCTTTGTAGTGTAAATTTTACCGAAAATTTTCAAAAAAAGAATTATATGTATTGAGTCTGGCCCTACCAAGTTTTTCGTTCATGATCCACCATTGACCATACCTAACATAAACCCTAATGAGCTTAACCTTAATATACAAAAGCCCTAATTACATCTATTAATACCAAGTAGATGACTATAATTTAATTCATTATCTATTTTTTTTAAAATCGCACCCACTCACTCTTACCATGAGTTGTTTTGTACTAGATGAGAGCATACGGAGTGGAGGCGGGGAGGGATGGGAAACCCGACCCCGACCCATGAACACACCCCCTATACGTGGAGAAACTTTTCTCTGGGGCTTGGGGACCCGATGCCGATCCGTGTGTCTGTGCATGTTTTTTTGTTGCATGTTTGAAAAATAAGTTCTCGATAATTGTTGTCTCTTGCGAGCCACGAACCTGATACCTTCCCCTAACCTTCGTACTAGCTTCATTAGTGTAACTAGCTCTACTAGGCCATCATTGGCCTTTTATAGCTATCATGTATATGAACTTGTCTTATTCACCTCTTAGAGTACTCCCTCTTCTATCTCCACCTCTACCCCAAATCATGAAACAAGTGTACTAGAAAAAGGATGGGTATGTGATTTTATAAAGATTTAAATTTAAGAAGTTACTTTTTTGTTTCAACCTATAAGATGCACCCCCAAACAATCTTTATTTTCCTCCCTCCACGACGTTGTTGGCCCTCCGGTGGGTGCACCGCACTGGCAATCTGGCATACACGCCTAGGTGTAGTGGTGTGTTGGACGTTATTTTGTTGATGTGGCCGTCTCTTGCACCCTTCAATCAGCGCCAGGGTAACACATAGTCTAATGATTATCTAGTTGCAATGATGACGAGTCAGTTTTTAATTATCTTTGAATTAAAAATTGAATTAGATTTAAAAATAAAACAAGAAATGTTAACCTCCAGCCCAGCTGGGGAGAGGTGGGAGGGTTTACCTCTTCGGAGGGTTCCCGTCCGGGCTTGGTCTTGAGTTCAAATCCTGCACACCACGAAAAAATTCCCCGTAACGGTTTGAGATAACTTCAAAGTGGACACCGGTGCGTGGGTAGTGATTCGAACTCGGGTCGAGGGGTTGTCTGTCGATTGGTTTCACCGCTGAAGCATACCTTCCAAAAAAAATTCATAGAAACAAATGATTTGATTAAAATGGTTGATAATGAATACATTAAAACTTAACTCATTAGTTCTTATACGTTATACACCATGTTATTATTTTATCAATTTAAAGTAGATTTTAATTTATAATGTATGGAAAAAAAATTAGTTTCAATTCGGGACATATAAAAAAATTAAAAAAAATACAGGTCACATTTTTTAGAACGACAAGATCAAATAATAACATGAACACCTGAGAACCCGCAAGACCCGAGTTTGATACGTCTCATCTACGGATAACTTAATGATCAAAGTGAAACTAAAGTCGTCCTTCGTTGAGATACATTGACGGTTCTTATATGGATGACCACCCATCATTTTGTGGAGTGGTATGGGGAAAGAAGATAAAAGTTTGGGGCTATTTGGCTCAAAATCGAATCCGATTCCGAGGGGTTTTACCGTAGTGGCCTTTGGGCGGTAGGATTTTTCTCGAATAGTCGAATATGTGACTTGGTGGACTTGGGCTGCCCATTGGGCAATCAGTTGTTCAGTGCTAACTTACTGACAGTTCATGTAATATTTAGTTGGTCGTTAAAAAATATGTGGATGGTATGGACTTTTATTTTCTAAATTAAAGATTGTTAAAGATGGGTTAGGATCAAATACACAATACACTTTTTCTAGGAAGGGTGAGAAGGATTGTGATCCATTGATCATATATTTGAAGGGTTGAGATTAGTTTGTTTGAAAAAAAATAAATAATAAATTAGAGAAAGGGCATAAAAGGAAAACCACATTTGTTGACTTTCTCTCTCCACATGCAATGCACATGTCAATTCCCCCATCATTTTAAAACGTCTATAACTTTTTCATACGACATTTTTTTTTCAAAAAAATTTCACCATATTAACGAGCGTTTTTTTATCTTTAATATGAGTACCACATTGCTACATTAAAATTGAAAAAAAAAATCGTGCTAAATGGGTTTTTTTTTCTCCGTTGTGTCTTCTGCACGTTCATTGTGTTATAGTATGCATGTGTGCTTTATAAATATGTTATTTATGTTTTTTTAGTCTACACATGATTTAACTTTGTCCATTGTGTTTTTAGTATGCTTTTAATTGTGTTTTACGCAAATGAGTTTTGTATTTAGGCGTACATTGTGTTTTTATTATGTTGTTCATTGTGTTTAAGTCTATTATTCATTGTGTTTTAGTATTCTGTTCATTGTGTCTTTTATATGTCGTCAATTGTGTTTTATTAGACTGTTCATTGTGTTTTATACCATATTGTTCATTGCATATTTAATTGGTACTCATTGTGTTTTACGTTATCTCCATTGTGTCTTACGCAACTGGGTTTTCAACTTTTTTTCCAAAAGTATTCATTGTGTTTTAATCTTCTGTTCATTGTGTCTTTATTATGTCGTCCATTGTGTTTTACATAATTGGGTTTTTAACTTTTTTTTCAAAAGTATTCATTGTTTTTTAGTCTTTTGTTCATTGTGTCTTTCGTATGTCATCCATTGTGTCTTACGTAACTGGGTTTTCAACTTTTTTTTTTTTCAAAAGTATTCATTGTGTTTTAGTCTTCTATTCATTGTGTCTTAGTATGTCGTCCATTGTGTTTTACTAGACTCTTGATTATGTTTTATACCCTATATTTAATTGGTGTTCATTGTGTTTTACATTCCATTGTGTCTTATGCAAGTGGGTTTTGAATTTTTTTTTTCAAAAGTATAGCAATATGGTACTCATATTAAAGATAAAACGATGCTCAATTTTATGGTATAATTTTTTTTAAAAACGGATGACGTATAAAAAAGTTACGGGCATTTAAAAATGAAGGTGGAAATGGCATGTGACTTGCATGTGCATATGTTTTTGACAAAATTACCCCTCCCACTTGTTAATCCTTTGGACACATGTCATTTTCTAGTGGCTTCTCACCCTTCTCATTTTTTGTAGCCTTTGTAGAATAACCCAACCCTGTTAAAGATATCATATGGAAAGTAACACTATAAATGATATAATAAAGTATACTATTAAAGAGGTAACTTTTCTTAAATGCTTATCATAAATTCAAAATAAAACATACATAAATCATTTTTTTAGTACTTTCACTAAAAATAAGCTTTTTTAACTCTAACCAGTTTTGTAGAAAAACATGAGGTCAACAATATCACAAGAAAATCAATTGATGTTACGCTTTTCATGATAAAACGTTTAATTCATTTGAATTTGACTATTTTTAACGTTTGTTAGTGATAAAAATCTATTTGATTAAATTTACATCATCACATGTTCCATGTCCACTAACTCTCATGTTCTTTATAATCTCGTTATAGACCCACATGATACAATCTCGCTATAAAACCACTGACACACTATCAACACACCATTGGCACGTCACACAAACCATATGACCCAAATAAAAAATAATCAAATGAGTCATATGATAGAGCGAAAATAGACATATGAGTTATTCAAGAGTCAAATCATACGTCCATTAATCCCTATAATGTTTTACCTGACAAAGAAATAAGTTATACGATTACAAACAAAGTATTACAACCCGTATAATATTTTTCATCTTATCATACAACACCAATAATCATATAACGTATACCCGTATCATATGACACGTGGTTTCTTCATAGTTCAAACAAAGGTAGTGCCTTGACAGCAACACCTATGAAATAATCTTAAAAACTTTTGATGTAAAGATCTGAATGGACACCAAGTCGCCAAGTATGATGTCTTCACCAATCTACCTTGACTACAGGGTATCAGAATTTTGTGCAAAAAGATATACATACATACACAGTCTAAAGGGTGTTCATGCACGTGTACCAAATCTAAAGGGCACCTTTGTCATATATTCTTCAACAAAATAATAATATTATTCTTCAAAGAAAATAATAATATTCAACAAACCCACTACCCACTCTCTTCTATTTGGCGCGTATATCAACCAACTCACCAAACTAACATTATTAATATTAATTAATATTATTAATATATTATATAATAATATTAAAGAAAAGCTATAGAGAGAGAGAGAGAGAGCCAAAACCAGACTCACACTGTGTGCAATAACCATATATAAAGATCCTTCCTTGCAAAGATAATAAAAACAGGGAAGAAACAAAAACCCTCAAGAAAAAAAAAATCTTTTTTTTTTCTCTTGATTTAAACCCTGATCAAGGACCCAATATTGAAAAGATTTGACCCTTTGTACACTTGTGGAATCTGTGTGTATATTGTTGATAGATTGATTGATTCTATACATACATACACATATTTGTATAAAGTTATTATTTTTATATATAAATATTGTGTTTGTGTCTACAATGGAGATGCAGCAGTCGGATCGGGTCACAGAATGGAGCTCATCTGGTGATCAAATAGGGTTAGAAGGTAATTAATAATCACAGTTTACATTTCAAGATTTGAGTTGGGTTTTTTGTTATAATTTATGAGTATTGTTTGATTTGATTGAAAATGCAGAGCCTATGTGGCAGTTAGGGTTAGGAGATGAGGGTGGTGAGGTGTATCCTGAACGCCCTGATGAGGCTGACTGTATTTATTATTTGAAGACTGGGGTTTGTGGGTATGGTTCTCGGTGTCGGTTTAACCATCCTCGTGATCGCGGTGGCTCGGTAAAGTTTGTGATTTTTTTGTGGTGGTTTTGTGTTTTTTGTATGTGCATTTTGTTGATTTGTTTTGTGGTTTGATGTGATCATATGTGGTTTGAGTTTGGGGAAATTTGTATGCAGGTTGTTGGAGGTTTGAGGGGCGGTGGAGGGGGGTATCCGGAGCGGGTTGGTCAGCCTGTGTGTCAGGTACTTTGTTTATAACAGTTATCGTTAAGTTTTGAAATGATGGTTTTGTTTAACGTAATAAAATGAACGTATATCGTGATTGTGGTTATGCTATTGTGTTTTTGAATGTTTTCCGACTTGAAGTTGTTTGATTCGAAGGTTGGAGACCGAAGAATGTTAGTCTGATAAGTTATTCTAGCTGTTGTAGGTTTTAGCTTTTTGTTGTAGTGATCTTTAGGTTGAATATCTTTCTCTATTGGCACGTGTAGCGTATAGACATTTGAGATGATCTAAAGTTCAAACTACTTACATTATAACTTATTGTTTCCCAAGTAGATAATAAATTCAAACCTTTGGTTCATGATTTTCACTTCAGATTTACTACCAACGGTATACGTACGGAAGTTGACATGAACAATGTAGATATGGTATTAAGATCAATATAAGATGTGCATAAACTACTTCTGGATTTGGTTATTTCAGATTTCAAGTATCTACATACTTAACTCTCTTTGAGTTGTATTTTCCTTTTGATTATATTTTCGTTCATTCCGTTATTTCCAAACCTCGAATTCATAATCTTACCCTGCTGGTTCATGAATTTTTTTCATAAGATAAGATTGTTTATTCCTCGAAGTTTGAACAATGCGTGTGTGCTAAACTTTTGTTTCACAAAAAAAATTACATCCAGCATTGTGTTTTCCCCCTATTATAAGTTTATCACTAAGCAACTTTTGGGAATTAGAGGTTGCAATTTCAACCATTTACCTGTAAAAGGGTTGTCCTAATCTTGTTTCATCTCTAATGTGTCAAATTGGTTATTTAAAATATTTAACTTTTTTTAACTACTTTTAAAGATTTAACTAAAGAGGAAAATGGTAAATAGTCATTCAGTGTATTTAAAGGTATTCAAGGTGTATTTAAAGTCTTTAAAGTGTATTTAAATGCATACTCACCTCCTAAATTGTTTTTATTAAAAAGATTATTACAATTACTTCTCTGGTCTCAATAAATTATGTGCACTTCTAGGCCTACTGTCAAAATGAGTTAATTTTACTCACAATTCATCCGCAAAATTTTCAGGTTCGGGTCGGGTTCCAACCCGCTGACCCGACCCATTTAGCACCCCTATTCCTAACAGTCTAAAACTGTTTGTTTTTTAAAAGGATATAATCGAAATTCAACTAACTGCAAACTGCACTAATTCTACATTCTTAAAATTGTTTTTGTTTTTTTCCCAGTGACATTTATTTTATAAAATATAATGGTTATTTTAAGACGTGGTTATTTTATAATATAATACGCAATATAAAATGGTTGCTAATCGGCCCAACCCATTTTCACATGTTACCAAATCTGACCAACCTACCCAGTCTATGTTGCTATATATATAATTGTTGCTTCTACATTATAACCATGTGACATGCATGATACGACAGTATTATATGCGGACTGGAATGTGCAAATTTGGTGCATCTTGCAAATATCATCATCCAAGACAGGGCATTGGGTCATCAGCAACAGTGGCATTAAATGTATCTGGATATCCACTCCGTCCGGTCAGTTCCTCACTTCTTTTATACGTTTAATCCTCATATTAGCCGTTTTAACCTCAATATTAGTTTTTTGCGATGCAGGGTGAAAAGGAGTGTTCATACTATCTGAAAACAGGGCAATGTAAGTTTGGTGTCACGTGTAAATTTCACCATCCGCAGCCAGCGGGCATGATTCCATCACCATCACCGCCACCACCACAGCCACTCTCAGGTGGACCGTTGTCTGCCATGCCTTCCGCTATGTACCCAAATGTGCAATCTCCTTCTGTCGTTTCTTCCCAACCATATGGTGTATTAGCCGGAAACTGGCCCGTTGCTAGGGCTCCCTTTGTTTCTGGCCCGTATCTCCCTGGGAACTATGGCCCAATGCTGACCCCGCCTGGAATGGTTCCGTTTCCAGGTTGGAATCCTTACCAGGTATCTTATCTCAATATCTCCAATAATTTATTATTTGATTATTATGACTTGTTAATCTTTAGGGGCTGTTTGTATGTGCCTTATAAACTCTTTATCGTAATAGTGAGTTTTGAGTGTCTGGAGTTTATATACAGTTTCCTACATGCTGCAACTAAAGTGATTATATAACTAAAGGTTAAAATCAGTAAATCACTTTATCGCACCTCCACTTGTCACTCGTGTTTTCATCGTCATAAGGCTGTTACAAAATATGGGTACTGGAATTATATATCAGGATAAAACTCTTTCTTTATTGATATATTAAGGGCAAATTACATAAGGATAGCAGGTAGACGGGCAACAAGCTGCGCCGCCACCCCTTTCTGTATACTTCGACAATATAAAAATGACCGTTTTAGTTTTTTTTTATATATTAGTTTACAGTTTCCCAAATATTAAAACTGATTAGTATGGCGCTTTTAACAGCGAATTCACATCCAAACACCATCTCCTATTCTCCTATATGTTTGGATAATTAGATGCTACTAATAATCAAATTATCAGTCCTGAATACAATCTGATTTACATAATCCACATCTCGTGCAGACACCTGTACATCCAGGAGCCTCTCCTAATTCACAGTCTATTTTTGGAGGTGGGCCTGCGTACGCAATGACTCAGTTATCTCCTTCAGCTAATTCCTACCCTTTGACCAAAAGTCAAACTGAGCATGCATTTCCACAACGGCCTGGTGAACCTGAATGTCAATTTTACATGAACACCGGGATTGTAAATATGGTTCGTCATGTAGATACCATCATCCTCAAGAATGGACTATACCAAACACAAACTTTGGCCTTAGCCCAATGGGCCTTCCCCTCCGTCCAGTAAGTATCCTTTAATCGTTAAGGCTTTATTGTAAGGTATGTCACGTAGTTAGCATTGTTCTGGTCAAAGATGTCTATTATTCGATAGAATAAGGTATTAATTATGTTCATAGTAAGAACCACCCTTAATGTTTGATTTCTTGTTTGAACCATTGAGGTTTTTGGATCACTATGTAGAGTAGAGGTGACCAGATGAGCGGGTTGGATAAGTTGGGTAATGGTTTCGAATGCTGAAATATCGTTTTTTTAGCACGGGTGAAGGTCCAGGCCCAGTGGGGTTGACCCACAAATATATCTATGTGCTTGAAGTTTCGTATGATGAAAGTTTGTGTTTTAATCTTGTTCCTCATGTTTCAGGGTGCACCACTTTGTTCACATTATGCTCAAAATGGGGTGTGTAAATTCGGGCCATCATGCAAATTCGACCATCCAATGGGAACACTAAGTTATAGCCCATCCACATCTTCACTTGCGGAAATGCCAGTTGCACCCTACCCTGTCGGCTCTTTCATTGGCACTTTAGCACCGTCATCATCTTCGTCAGAACTCAGGGCAGAGCTCAATTCCACCACCACAGACCGCCAGTCAAACACCATGCCGCCTAGTGGTTCCATTGGATCAAGTCTCTCAAAGAGTACGCAAATTTCTCAGTCAAGCGTTAGCAACAGTAGTACCACTACTCAAGGTGGAAATTGAGCACAAAAAAGGCCTAACACTTTGTGTTTTTTTGTTGTGAATTTGTGATCCCTTTAACCTGAGTTCTTGTTTATTAGCCACTTGATGGTTTGATGACAAGATCTTCTGGTTTAGCCATGTTCATATATTTAAATGGCATCCGTTTGCATATTTGAATAAAGCCATATTCCAAACCATTGAAACATTTAGGAAACATTTTTTGTAATGAAAAGATTCAACCTTGCTTTTGCCTTTTATTATCGCTTTATTTAGATTCGATCAATAAATGTAATTATGTGTCCTGACGGTGACTTGACAACATGCGTCAAGGATCAAATTCTGACCTCGAGTTTCCTATGCAACCGGTCAGTCAAAACCACAAACTAACATAAACTACATAAGCACCAGCAGTTGAAAAACAACCAGAAATATTGTAAATGGTTTTTGTTACAGGAAGAGGATAAAAATGTTTGAACCTGAAAATACCAGGTATTGTGTTACATCAATAATCCCAAAGAAATAAATAAGCAATTACACTAAATTTACATGCTAAAACCAGTAACAGTTAAATAGATGAGATACCTAATGACCATATGTGCAAACTGAAATATTAGTCATCTATTTCACTTCACCAACAGCCTTATACTTGTTGCCATCTTTCTTCACCCAAATCGTTGATCGTGTTCTCTTCACGTAATCTACAAAAAGGCGATGTCTGCAACAAAAAAATGTAAATGATTACCATCATATATATGATACAAAGCAGCTTGTTGCCCGCCTGTAATCTTTTTAAATAAAATGGTTTACAAGGTTTTATAAACACAGTTCGGGCAATACTAAAGTCTAGAGGGCCAACCTTTCATATTCCAGCCTCTGGGTAACGATTCCATTGAGAAGCAGCTCTGAACTATAAATTGCAGCTCCTAAATTCAAATAGGACTTGGAAGTTAACTGATGTTTAATAACGCCACAATTTATTTACCCAAAAAAGAATTTTATAATAGTTATGAAAACCTTTTTTCAAGAAAAGGTAAGCAGGCTGCATAATCTTCTTCACATGATAAAATCAATAATCCCTCAGGTAATTTGTCATTGTTCCATAAACTTCTGCCCATTCGCTCAATTGCCTGTAATTAAATTCACACCAGAATTGTGTCAACATTAAACGCCAAGAAAATTATATACTATTAAGGGGGTGTTTGGGATTGATTATTCAAAACAGATTATGCGTTTTGAAAAAGAAGGGGTAGAGCTGCTTACAGATTATTGCGTTTTGGTAGCCTAAATAACTGATTATCTGCGTTTTCGAAACGCAATCCAAACACTAAAAACTGATTATCTGCGTTTGCAAAACGCATGCAATAATCTAAAAATCAGATTCAAAACGCAATCCCAAACACCCTCTAAATAAATAAATAAATAGCTGCATAAGTGCACATTACATACCTGGCCATGTACTGCTTTGACCAAGCTTGATAATATCTCTTTACCAGGCTTTGTATTTGGGGTAATCAAGACTCTACGTCCCTGCAGAAAAATTAGTTTATTAATGAAAAAAGCATACAAGTATACAAGCATAATAAATTAAATCAAAAACAAACTTTAAAACACGAGTTTTATTACTTTTAGAAGTGGATTTTGGCAGGCACGGGCCAATGAATCTGGAAGACTAAAACCATATAGTTTCTCTTTTATAGCATCTCTCAGCATGAAACTTTTTTCATCAATGTGACAACCAGCTTGCCCGCAGCTTTCAAGCCAGAGATGTGTAACTACTGGTTTACCAAAAGCAATTGCTTCCAACATGTTCCTTGTACGAACAAAATCATCTGCTATGAAATGTGTTGCATCTGACATTGAAGATGATTCTGAAGCCCCCAGTCGAGATAAAATCTGTGATGGTTGTATCAATAATGCTTAGCAAAAAGCACTCGATGAATAAGACTAGTAGATGTGACAAAATGGGCATGTTGAGGGTTGGGTCAAAATGGCTCCCATGTTCAAGAAGTTTAGCTTAAGCTATAAATTTTTATTTGACATTTACAGTGATAAAGCAAGACCCGTTCATTAGTAAAGGAGTCAATACAGTCTTTTTATCAAAAAAAAAAAATCAACATTTGCATAGTAAAGCCGAAGGGGTTATTTTTGTACGAGTTGACCAAATAGGGTCATATAGGCCCGGAACACTCCATGGCTAAAAAAAGTAGTTTTTTTATATGTATTTAGTGTAATATATGATTGAAAAATTATTACTCAATAATCACCTAATTTTTTGACCCGCTATAGACAAAGCATAACATGAATCAACCTGTTCATAAGCAAACGAGTTAAAACTGCCATATCTAAACATTAGTACTCAAAAGTAAAAGAGAATAAAAAACCTTTTTCTGATGCTTGATTATATCTCCATCTAAATGGCGACTAAACAGAACACGGATCATAGAAGCATCTATCTTCTGTCTTGTATCTTTGTTTGGAGATTTAACTGATGATCCTGTTGGGATACTACAAACTTCTTGAATTAAGAATGACCTCCTGCATGACTGCTTTAAATACTCATCTCCCATGCAAATCGGAGAAGAATCTTTCATGGGTGTCTGACGACTAACAGGAGTAGTACAAACTGAATTTCTTTTTTCAGTTCTTTCTGTTATTGATCTTTTTTCTTGATCGGTCAAAGCAGCAGCTTTTGACCTTGTTAATCTAGAGAGAGATTCTGTACCAGTTTCTTTTCTTGTAGGTGACAGCTTTTGGCAGCTTCTTTTGTCTTTAGATATAATGATGTCTTTGTCTGACTCATTATATCTCATCGACTGTCTAGTTCGTCGAGCAACAGGTGTAATATATTGAGTACACTGTTTCTTGGCTGACATCTGATCAACAGGTGCAACCGGAGCCTCTACTGTGTCAACTTCTCTTCTTTTCAATGACACCTTTCCTGTTCTTTTCACTACATCAGACACCACGTAATCAAAATTCTCACTATTTCTAGTAGCTGACTTGGCCGCCGTTACTTCTTTGGGCTGATCACCGATCATCTTTGACCGTGACCGCGTTATCCTGACTCCATTATTAGGCAAGGGCGGGGGTTTGCCTTTACGGTAACCCTTTTGCATATAGTTGGAACCTGCATCAATTTTAGTAAAATCATGAGCAGTTTCTTGCAACCCAAGGCGCAAGTCTTCCATTGCTACAGCAGCCATTTGAGTATCAACCTGAGCCTCGGTTGTTTCTTGAATATCCTTCCCACCTGGCATATCCGTTGACTGTTCATCCAATTCATTGATAAGATTTTTCCGGACACGCTCCTTTGTAACTGCTTCTAAGCTTTTATTCAATTTATCATTTTTTCTATTTTTACCTAACATCAATTTAGATTCAGACCGTCCCACTTTTCTGCCACTTCCAGAAGATATGGAAGATTTCAGCCGTCGACTACCGCTGGGAAAGAACACTTCTTTATTCTTTACAAAAAACTCACCTCCCCCTTCATCTTCAAGATTAACATCCCAATCAAAAATTCGCCTTTTGTCAATCCCACTAATAAGATTAGCACCTTTAGCAAAAGTTTGAGCCCCTTTAGCACTTAAAACAGGCTTTGACTTACCTCCAGTTGACTTTCTAAAATCACAATCATCATTGCACTCAATATTAACCTTCAGAAAGTCATCCACAAAATCAAGTGCATTTGCCTGTGATGCGTCTCCAGGTTCTTGAGAATCGATATAGTTTAATCCGACCACCTCAGCCTCTAGTATAGGTGAGTTAGCTCCACCAAGATCATAATTGTCGTTTGCATCTTTAGTTTCAGCAGGTGGGCTCTCATCGAAAAGTTTCCTAGCAGCTGACCTACCAAATCCACGCTTACTTCGAGTTTCTAGACAGTCATTTGACTTGTTGACTTTCTCCAAGTCATGAGATTGGCTTTTTCTAGATATTATTCTTCTATGTTCAGTGTCTGGTTCTGAGTTTAAACGGGAACATGATGGACTCTTACTAGACTTAGAAACCTTGTTGAGTGCTGCAAGTCCAGCAGCTCTTATAGATGCTGCACGGAGTGAGGTAAATTTCCTAAAACCAATTCCTGTATGTAGAAAAACAACATAAATAGGTGGATTAACACATCAAGCGGCTAAAATAAAATTAAAAAAAAATAGCAAAAAAAGATGAGTGGCTCAAACAGGTCGTAAGGCACCAAAAATGTAGTTTAGTGCAGAAAACCTTCTATCCCATTTTCAATAAAAAGTACTTAATTGTTATAACAGTATGATTTATATAATCAAATTTGACACACTAATTGTTAATTAACAATTTACAAAGTTTATAAAATAGTGTTTATGCTAAAGCTGGTACTAAAAATGTCACGTTTCAACTTGACCCACCCATCTTTCCACTTCTAAATTTCGCCAACTACCTGAAGACGAAGTATTCTGTTCATTCCTACAATCTGTTTTTGACTTGTATTCGTTTACGCCTGCATTGCACTGATGTATAATCTGTGTGTGCTCTATTCTACATGAATCCTCATCAGACAGCTCAGAGTCTTCTACTATTTCAGTCTTTTCACTTCCTTCGTGATCACTAGCTATAACTTCTTCAATATCATAATCATTGAATATCTGAGTCTCATCAAGAGCGTCCATCTCTTCAAATTCAGTATCAACGTTTACCACTTGGGTCTCACCACCAAGATTAACCTCTTGGGTTTCATAATCAGGATCCATCACTTGAGTTGGTAAATCATATTCAAACATAACAGTCTCATCACAAGGAATAGTATTTTGTAGAGCGTGTAACTGGTCAGTATCACCACCACATTTATTACCTGATTCAAGAAGACAAAAAAAACATCAAGAAACTGTCTGGGCTAAAAGTTTTTAAAGTTCTTGTTGTAGCATTCATCTATCTATAATCTATGTACATGATTATGCCAGCAAAGACGACATATAATAAAAAAAAAAATTAAAATGTTTAATTTGTTCTTATACAACAACTGCTCATAAATCCTATGAAACCAAAACTAGAACCAAAGTTTAAAAGCAGAATCGAGCCTCGAGGCGTTTTCCCTTCCCCTCACGAGGCGTAAGCCTTGAGGCGAACCGAGGCGTAAGCCCAACGCGGAATTAAAAATAAATATAAAAATTATATATATTCTAAAAGTTAAATTGCTAACTAATTTCAACACTGGATTCATCAAAAACATAAAAAACACACATCAAAGAGCCATGGAATGTTTAAAATGACACAAAAAGTCAAAAACATAAAAAAAACACATTATAACCCCCCTGGGCACATCTGATGTAACATCCGGCCTCTCTCACCACCAATATTGTCCGCTTTGCTCCCGATGGGTTGCCCATCCAGAAACTCACGGCTTTGTTTTTGGTTGCCCCGGTGGAGACTTCCCAGGAGGTCACTCATCCTGGTACTGCTCCCACCTGAGCACGCTAAACTGTGGAGTTCTCCTCTCATCCACTAGCATTAAGCCCAAAACGCGTTGGTGATTTAAGAGGCTTTGGATTACTTATGAACCAAGGATCTCTCCTGGCCACGGCCGATGTGGGATTTGCCTAGGGCGTCATACAATGGTCCATGTTAATATTCTCAGAAATCGGTATTGTTACATCTGAGCGCACAGCCTAAGTCCTACAAGGCGCACGTACAATAAGACCCCGTGAGGCGCCGCCTCAGACTCGTATTTTGCCCTTTTCGTCTCGAGGCGTGCGCGTCAGTCGTTTTTTTAAACCATGACTGGAACAATATTTGAGAATTTAAAACTCATAAAATTAGTTTAGCTTGCAACAATATTCTTGTAAACCAGTCAAGTGATAAAAGTACTCAGATCTGGAAAAAAACTAAACCACTCACAGTGTCAAAGAAAACATATAACAATTGTACATACAACATAAATAATCATCTATAACATTTCTGCCGTAAATCAGATTCATATTGCGGGTATCAAATCCTTATCTCCTACCAAAAGAAACGAGAAATCAAGATCAAAATAAAAAAAAAAACTATAATTAAACCATGCCAATTTAATATTTAATAACAATAATAACAGAGTACAGTTACAGTAACGAAATGAAACCTTTTTAAACTAACACATCTACTACATCACCAAATGCACAAAAAACAGTTGTTTCACAACAAGGTATAATTTAGCAGTCAAATAAATTGATAAAATAATCAAACTTCACTTGAAATCAAACCTAAAGTTTATATTATTCTACCCAACAATTAAAACGAATCTTGTTACCAAACGATGAAGTTGTAGAGTCATAACACTGACTATCAAAGATTTGAGTGTTTTCATCGACGAAATCCCAAGTTCCACTATCTGATTTATCGTCACTGTTGTCAGAATCACCCATATTATCTCACCTGTAATCAATATTACACAAAAGTTTGTTAATTTCACAGTTCAATTACAAAAACATACATATATATATATATAAAGAAATAGAAACATTACAGAGTAGTGACAAAACAGTGGTTCAGTTGTGTCTAGCGAAAGAGATTGAAGTATGCTAATGGGTTAGGGTTCTTTTTTGATTCATGAAAAAATGGAGGGAAAATTGGGGGGGAATTTTGGAGAGAGTCAAATGAAATGTTTTTAGAGGGAAAACCGAGCCCTAGAATTTCAACCCATTCATTTGCACATGTTGAGATTCCCTATAGTCCGTACGGTGTTTAGTTTCGGTCCGTATCGGTTTGTTACAACACGGTAACGTTAGTCGGTATAAAAGTTTTTAAGATGGTGTTTGGGATTGATTTTTCAAAACAGTTTATGCGTTTTGAAAAAAGCAAGGGTAGAACTGTTTTTAAATTATTGCGTTTTGGTAGCCTAAAAATTATTTCAAAACTCAATCCCAAACATTAAAAACTGATTATTTACGTTTTTAAAACGCAATAATCAAAAAATCGATTTCAAAACACAAGCCCAAACACCCCTTATGTGTGTTTGGTCTACTGACATAACACATCTGAATCAGTTAGTAAGGCTCTTACATATTAAGTTTAAAATGATGTTGAATAAAATTTTACCCCTTTATTCGTACGGTATTTAGTTTCAAGGTTAATAGCGGAGAAGTTACAAGTCACTTTAAAAGCTCAAAACAAGGAATCAATTACATGATGTAAAATACTAAAAAAACTAATGTATATGTAGAGGTCCATCCCCAATAGACAAAGCCTAGTATGATAAGCTTGATTTAGATAAGCCTTTCCTTTCTAGCAAGCCCAAGTTGTAGGTGGCCCATTAGGGTTTAGCTCATAAGGCTTCTATAAATAGAAGCATCATCTCCAACACAAACTATGTTATTCCTCTTTTCCAAATATCTCTTTACATAGTTCCATATGTATACTCTTATACACACACTGACACACATACGCCAATGGTGTTGAATCCAACCAATACTGACTTGAGCGTTGGAGGATAATCCAGAGACTCTGTTCTCTGACCCCTTCTAACATGTTTCATGCATTTGCATATGAAACGGGAACAGTATATGAGGTTATCTTTCTAATAATGTTTTTGTTACTCCTCGTCAAGATTATTAATCTTTTCTATCATACACATTTCTTCTTTGGATAATTGTGTACATCCCTTAGGTATTGAATGTAGCATATTCGTTTATGAAAGAGTTTGTTCTTCTTCTTCTGAACTCATCCCGCATGCTCTTAGATCGTGTTAGGTCCATCAAAGAGTTCATACATAAACTACTCACTGATGTCTCTGATTCATAAAGCCTATTATACATTTTATTAAATTAGGCAATAAAGTCTATTTATCACTATATCGTTTCATATGTTTTATTCTGGTCTTTGAAATCTTTAAACTATTTACTTCATCCATAAAACTCTCTCTTTATGTAATTATAATATTATGTTATAAATGTTTGTTTAAGACTTCCAACTTTTCTGCTTTATCTTTGATTTCTTCAACAATACCTGGATGATACTTTTCAATTTCTGCAATTTCCTTCTCGAAAGTTGATTTCAGGCTTGCACATTTTTCAAGTAACCTACCCACTTCATGCTTGCCTTCCTCTACACGCTGTTTGAGAATTAACTCAACAAATGTTCTATTTTATGTATACATTCCTATAATGTGTTCACGCCAGTTAGTTTTATATTCATTGCATAAACTCGAGTTCAGCTCTTTTTGTGCCGTCATGAGTTCAATATTCTTCATGTATTCATAGTAGTGCATCAAAAATCCTGGAATTACAAAATTAATATCTTTTAAATATTATATATGTATATACATGTGTAGTGGAAGTATAGAGAGAACCCCCCCCCCCCCCCCGAATGGAAAAACTCTAGTAAACCCACCCAACACTTGGTTCATATTGTGCCACATCAACCAAACCAACATTTCACAATATTATATTACAAAGGGCACACTTGTCATTTAACTTTTCCCTCTTTATTTTTTCAAATTTTGAATCTCCCCACCCACTATATAATATCTCTCTCTCTCATAAACCATCTTCCACCCATTTTCAAATCCTCCATCAAAGCTTATTCTCCATTCATCCCCTCTCTCGCATCTCCTCTATCTGTCTCTCACCTCAACAAAAAATAACAACAATATGCAGATCCATCGTCCAAAACCACCGTCGATACATCCTCCTCCACCACCGACGTCGAAATTTTCATCGTCGGTCCATTTGGAGAGGCATTAAATCTGATTCTGCTTACGTCTTCTGAGTTATCTCACCTACAAAATCTTTTGAAACTATATCTTGTTAGTGCTACTAGAAAAGACTTCTTTATTTCACTATATTCCTCATGGTGCCATTCATCAATGGCCATAATAAATCTCCGCTTATTAGCACAGGTAAGCCCTTTAGTATTATTTGTTTATTTTTTTGTATGATAACCTGTTTGAATACTATTTGTGTATAAAAAACCCATTCTCACTTATTCTTATTAATTATTATTTTTGTTATTATTATTATTATTCTAATAATAATCTTTCTTATCATTTGATGGAATCAGTATTCGAATGGTGTCGTTAGCGTTACTTGCATCTAGAATCCCGACTTCGTCCACAAAGAAACAGATTCATATATTCTCCTCATAGATTCCGTTTTTTTAATCTTGATGATGTTTTTTTAATCTTGATTTATTATTATTATTATTATTATTATTATTATTATTATTATTATTATTATAGTCAAGCAGTCAAATACATAGGTGGTTTTGTCTTTTGATCCCCCGATATATGTGTTTTCTTTGTTCTTGGGTTAGTTTTGTGTTTTTTTTTTACAAATCTAGTGAAAGAATGGTTGATTTTTGAAATATTATTATTTGTTTGAGCGTGAGTTTGTTGTTGATGCAGCAAATATGATGACAACCATTAGAAATATTATTATTTTATAATTTTTTCTCACGTATGATTAAATGTGTGAACATGAATAACTTTTTGATTATAAAAAACGAATTTCGTGAAGATTTTGTCAGTTCATAACCATTTTCAATGTTTGTTTATCATGAAAATCTTATAGGGGTAGTTTTCAATAAAAAGATATTATGTATGTGGGTGAGATCTTTTACAAATAAAATTAACCTAAGGTACAAATAATCAAATAATTATTATTTATTAACATTTATGAACTAGAGTATAATTACAGTAAAAAAGTGAGATAAAATAATAATTGCTTTAGTGCTGGCATATTCACTCATAACTTGTATGCTCATACACGTTAGTGATGCTAACACATGCTAGTACATGCCCAATTAACAGGTGTTAGGGTCCATATGACATACGTTATTTTCAGTAAAACATATGTTTTAGAATATGCTAACACATGCTACTGATGTCTTTTATTATATTATATTTCATGAATATGAGGATAATTTTTTGGTATATGGATTTGAATTGGTTCTAGGGGTGAGCAAAAACGGACCGGACCGAAAAAAAACCGAAGACCGACCCTAAAATACTATAAAACCGAACCGGGTCTGCTAATTAGGTTCTTGAATCGGTCCAGTAATTCTGATCCACCCGGTTCTCGGGTCGGGTCGGTCCGAAACTTTAAACAAACCTGCTGTATTTTAGGATTCATGGGCCTATCTAAATGCTTACAATGGACCACAAGCCTTATTATAAACATATTTAAAACCTTATTTGACCTATTTTAAAATCTGGAGTCGTCTGGACGATCTGCATTCTGCAACCTGTAAGTGCATCCTGTAATCAGAAAGTTCAGAACCTGCAAATCAGAAAAACTTCTTTCAGTTTACCTGGTAACCTTGTTTCTTGTATATTATTAAACATATAGCATATATATTATATATATATCACCAATAACATTCAATCTGTCAGCTGTGCAGGGCTGCACAATGAAGCTGTGCAGGGCTGCACAATGAAACTGTGCAGATTATTAGACAAAGTTGCATATATATTTTCGATATTAATTCATTTATTTGTTGTAATGGATCATGATGAGTCTGGAAATAATATTCATATCAGACATAATATACATATCAGAGTTATAGTCATCATGCCATCTCTTTTGACTCTAAGGGTAGGATCATATCGCCATATCAGTTCCCAAATCTCAATATTAGTTCAGCTTTATTCTCGCATATCAGCTCCTAACTAAGACACTAAGTTATTAGTTGCTAAATCAAGGTAGAAGTATACTTAATGCCTAGTTAGGCCCTAAATTGAAACTTATTAGTTTAGGCGATCCAAAAGAATCGCCTAAACTACATTAGTTTAGGCGTTTCTTTTGAAACGCCTAAACTAATATAGTTTAGGCGTTTCAAAAAAAAACGACTAAACTATATTAGTTTAGGCGATCCAAAAGAATCGCCTAAACTACAGTAGTTTAGGCGTTTCTTTTGAAACGCCTAAACTAAAATAGTTTAGGTGTTTCAAAAAAAACGCCTAAACTATATTAGTTTAGGCGATCCAAAAGAATCGCCAAAACTACATTAAACATTCTTAATATAAACCCTTTAATTCCCTATGACCTAAACTTCAACCTTATACGATGTTGTGTGTCGATCTGCAGGAACAAGAGGGCTGTATAATCATTTAAACATGCATCAATATTTTCACTATGTATTAAACAGTCTTTACATATTACAAAAATTCCTAATATCTATTTAGTTTGTTAATTTTATTTGTTTTGTTAACAAACTTAGATGGATCGTAGAATAATTACGAAGACTGAAGTTTGGGAGGTGTTTGAAAGGTTTAGTGATGCGGGCGGGAATAAAATGGCAAGATGCAAGAGTTGCGCGATAGTGTATTTTGCTGACCCGACTAAATGCGGAATAGCAACATTGCAAAAACATCTTATAAAAAGTCCGCAATGCCTTGGTAATTGAAATATTATAAACTTTTTACAATATAGTATTGGTTTCATCATATAACTTATATATATATATATATATATATATATATATATATATATATAGGGTCAAGATCCTGTACAAATAGTGTTTTTTGTGAGAAGTGTAAGAAGTGTTTTTGGACCATTGGATGAATTAATGGATGGCTAAGATTGATCAATGGCAACATTGTAATTAATGTTTTAATTATAATTAATTGATTTGATTATCTAGGGGTAGACATGTCAATTGAAGGTATGTTAAATTGGTAACCACCAATTTATCTTTAATGAAAGTCAAACAAACACACACTTATTGTGTGAGAGAAAAACTCTCTCCTGCCTCTCTCCTCCTCCACCCTATTCTTCCTCTAACCAACCATTAATCCTTCGAAGACTTGCAATCAAGTGTTTCTGGCCAATGAACAGATTCACAGTGGGTCCATGCATGTCACAAGGTCTTTGTTAGGCTTATAAGGCTTGTGCGATGCCTACAATATTTAAAAAAAATGTTTGATTGTTGTTTTCAATGTTCAATGTATATGCACCATCTGAATACTTTGAATAATATTGCATCCTTGTGTTTTACGCTCCTCACTTGTACGAAAGGCTTTTTTAGGTTTTTTTGTGTATTAGTCAAGGTTTTAAACATGGTGTTTAATTTGTTTCCTTTTTTGATATGTTTTTTGGTTCTTGGTAATCCGGATTGTTTCTTCATTGGTGTGTTTCATGGTGGATTATTTTTTACATTCATAATAGTGTGTTATATTTTCATGGTGGTTACTGTATTGCAGTGTGGTGTTTTATATTCATATTTATGTGTTTTATCTTCATATGGTCATATAAGTTGGTTTTATTTTTCTACACTTTAAAAATTTGTAATTGGTAAAACACCATGTAAGATTAACACCCTTTATAAGACTATAATAAAACACCATATCTTGTATAAAGAATAACTAAAAATCTACCTTAAACATAAAACACCACACGTTGATTGTTAAAACACTATGACGTTAGTAATGACGATGATGATGGTTACCAGAACCATTCTCTCTCTCTCTCTTGTTACCTATTTTTATGCTCTCTCTCACCTCTCTTACCAAAATTATAATTTTAATCATTATTTAATAGTATGTAAAAATTACTAAAATGCCCAAACACCTTGTGCCACATGTCACTCTCATATTGGTTCTCACACTTCTCACATAAAATGGGTTTTGTACAGGATCCTAAACCTATATATATATATTGCAGAAAATAATGTTAACGAGCGAGCGGGTTGAGTAGCGATATGGACAAGATGAAGATGAAGGCTTTGTGTTTTTGGTTTTTAATTGAGACTAGTTTATTTCATATTATGTCTTGCTATTCGTATCTACATTGTGTTTTTTATTGCGGATTTGAGTTTATGAATTTGTGTTTATGAATGATTTTTTGGTTTTCTAATTTCTTTATTACAATTGTTTTACTTATTCACTTAGGAATTCTATCGAACACTTGGTGTGCAAACATATTATACATACCAATCAAGCACAATCAACCCATCTATTTAGCAAACAATCTACTATAAGTTCATAACTCAAATCAGCAACAACTAATCTGCATACATCATACAAAATTACAAAAATCAAAAAGAAATTTTACCTGAAGAGTTGTTGTCTTGTTGATGAGTTCCTGATGCTATACTTCGGGTTTCTTACTTTCTTTCGATGGTTTCTTTCAGTTAAGCTCACATACTCCTTAGCAAACAACTTAGCAAACAACTTAATTGAATCAAATCGATGGTTTCTTTCAATTAATATTCGGGTTCGGGTCTTGATTCTTGTACCGAGGGAACCGACAGTGACCGGACCGAAGACTGAACATAACATTAGGGTTTGATTTCGGTTCTGCATTTTTATATAAATCGGGTTTCGGGTCGGGTCGGGTTTCATCGGGTCAGGTCGGGTTTTACACTTTGCTCACCCCTAATTGGTTCTGATTTGATTTTTTAAATTTATTATTGTTGGATTTCAAACCCTATTAATCGTATTTGAGTAGTTGTATTAACATAGTTGTAAAATTGAGTATGATACACTTTGGCACTGCAGATTTTGTGTTGTTTATACACATGTTAGTGATGCTAACACATGCTAGTATATGCCTAACTAACGGGTGTTAGAGTTCATATGACATACGTTAGTATATGCCTAACTAACATGTGTTAGGGTTCATATGACGTATGTTATTTCAGTAAAACATATGTTTTAGAACACATTACACATGTCAGTGATATCTCATTATGTGTTTTGGAGAGCCCAACTAACACGTGTTATCTTTTTTTGTAGCTGAAGATATGTTTTGTGTTAAAGATGAAGATGGGTATCAAGAACGAAGCATAGCTAGATCTTTGTTATGTTGTTATAATAGTTTTTTTTTTGAAAATTCACAAATAATTATGTTTGTATGAAACGTTTTTTTGATATGTTGTAGTGTTGATTGTAATGATCGTTTTTATCTTTTCTTAAATAAATAGACATTTTATGTGTTCTTTTAGTATATGCCTGGTAACAAATGTTAGCGATGTCACACACGAGGTTAGAATTTTGTTTCACAATACTAACGTACGTTAATATTCGTGCTGGAAAAAGTGTCATAAAGTAGGAGTGAAGTGATTTGACAAGTGTTAAATCAACCTTTTTAAACCTAGGATTCCGAAAATTAAAGTGGCCCACTTGCTTATTTAAGATTACCATATATCCTTTTTTTTTTTGAACGGCAAATTTCTACACCCTGTGGGACTTGAACCCATAACCTTCCCCTTAGGTGTTCCTAGAAGCTTTGCTTCTACCATTGGGCCACCAACCCCAATGGCAATTACCATATATCCTTAATCCTATTTTATATTAGAGTGGCTCACTTGCTTTTGAATATTATATAGAAATTAATTATGGATCATTGATCAAACTTGATCAATGGTCACCATAGGGTTTACAAGGTTTTTTTTCAATAGATAGGGTTTCTATATTATTCACCCCCTACATATATATAAGTTCAATAAAAATCTTACCATCCCAACTTTCATTGATCATAAAAATAATATTTACAAGCCATAGTACTTTAGTATTCCTTTGGGTATGAAAGTACACATTTGATATAATATTCCACTTCTTAATATTCATGTCTTTGTTTGATGATATGTCATTAAACCTAAATCCTTTTGTCAAAATATCCATTAAGGGTTCTACCCCTTCTTCGTACACTTACGACATTCTTTAATGAAAGATTTCCTAAAACCAACCTCCGGTTCTCCGGTTCTGAAAACGTATCAAGGTCGACATTTTTCAGCATTATGACCACTTGCTCAAGACATTATCACGGAAATGCAGAATTATTCAAAAGGGCTAGGACTTTAAATATGCATAAATACAAAACAAAATGCCTATAGAGTTGTAACTTTTTTTTTTCTTGGAAGGCGAAAAAAGATTCGCAAAAAGTTAAAGTGTAATTAAACATGAACTATTACTAATTTTTAGGTAGTTGTAAAATAAATTCATTACGAGTGTTAAGAATGAAAGTTACCCTTTAAATTTAAATAAATATATCTATGATGTTGTGCTTACCAAAAGTTTACAAAACAGTGTTGAAAATTGAAAGAGATTGATTCAACATGATCATTCTCATTGATTTGAATCCTATAAATAATACAAGGAGTCTCCTATAATTATGGAGAGATAATTACATCATAATTACAAAAATCATTTACATATATAAGTCATATGTTATTACACCCCCGCAGTTGAAACGTCGGGAGGTCCGATGTTGAGACTGGAACGAAAGTCATCAAACAAAACTCGTGGGAGACCCTTGGTGAAGATATCCGCTATCTGGTGACGAGACGGAACATGTAAGACCCGAATATGTCCACGCTGCACCTGCTCGCGAACAAAGTGAATATCAAGCTCAATGTGTTTGGTGCGCTGGTGTTGAACCGGGTTGCCGGAGAGATAAACAGCACCAACATTGTCACAATAGACGAGAGTGGCCCGCGAGAGCGGATGATGAAGCTCAAGGAGAAGATTACGCAGCCAGCAGATGTCGGCCACTACATTCGCAACGCCCCGGTATTCGGCTTCTGCACTGGATCTGGAGACAGTGGACTGGCGTTTTGAAGACCAAGAAATGAGGTTGTCACCCAAATATACACAATAGCCAGAGGTGGAGCGACGAGTGTCTGGGCAGCCAGCCCAGTCAGCATCAGTATAGGCCCAAAGAGACAGACTAGAAGCAGGACCCAGATGAAGACCATGATCCGTGGTACCCTGAAGGTAGCGCACTATGCGCTTAAGCGCATTCCAGTGAGTCAAGCGAGGAGCGTGCATGTGCATGCAAATTTGTTGCACTGCATACGAGATGTCAGGCCTAGTAAAGGTGAGATACTGAAGAGCACCCGCAAGACTGCGGTAGGTAGCAGGGTCATCATGTAGAGGCCCGTCATCAGCAGAAAGTTTGGACTGCGTGTCAACAGGCGTGGCTACAGGGTTGCACGAGTCCATGGAAGCCCGATGAATAATGTCTTTAACATAAGCCTGCTGGGATAAAAACATAGAGTCACCATCCCGAGTCACCTGGATACCCAAGAAATAAGATAACTGCCCCAAGTCCTTCATTGCGAATTCACCAGACAAATCGTGTAGTAATCGTGCCTTGAGGGTGTCATTGGACGTGGTGAGAATAATGTCGCCCACATAAATAAGAAGATAAGCAATGTCAGTCCCATTAAGATAGATAAACAACGAATTGTCCGACTTGCTTTGACGAAAACCTTGTAAAGTGACAAAATCAGTGAATCGCTGGTACCATGCCCTGGGTGCCTGTTTCAACCCGTAAAGAGATTTCCGAAGACGACAGACGTGATCCGGAAAGTCCTGGTGTCGAAATCCCATGGGTTGATGCATGTATACTGTTTCTTCCAGGTTCCCATGAAGAAAGGCGTTGGTGACGTCCAATTGATGAATGGGCCAGGACTTGGAGAGAGCCAGAGAGAGGACCAACCGTATGGTAGACGGTTTGACAACAGGGCTAAATGTCTCTCCACAGTCAATGCCCGTCTGCTGCTTACGACCATCACATACCAGGCGTGCTTTGTAACGTTCCAATGTGCCATCCGACCTGAACTTATGTTTAAATAACCACATACATCGAATAATATTCATATCCGGGGTCCTAGGTACAAGCTCCCAGGTCTTGTTTTTAATAAGTGCACTAAATTCGTTAGACATGGCAGTGTACCATTCAGGAGAGGACAAGGCAACCTGAGGGTTTTTAGGGATAGGAATAATCGTGGTGGTATGTAGGTTGAATGGGTGTTTGGGCTTCACAATACCACTCATGGATCTGGTATGTGGTCGGGTAGCAGGCGGAGAGGGTGGTGAAGGGTGTTGGGCTGTGGTGGGTAACGGCACATGGGCCGGTGTGGGCTCTGAAGTGGGAGCCGAGGATGTTGTGGGGTTTTGGGCCGGGAGAGTTGGGCCGGGAGGGGAGGTAGGAGAGGGGGCCGAAGGTTGGTCAGGAGTGGGTACTGGGCCAGGAGAGGTAAATGGGCCGGTGGGGGAAGAAGAGGTGTTTGGGCCTGGGACGGGGTGGGTAACAGTAGACGGTTGGGCTGTTTGGTTTGACACGGGAGTGGGATCAGACGTGGGTGGTGGAGTTTGGGTGGGGTGAGACAATTTTTGGAGGTGTTCCCACACAAGGGGGTGGATGGTGGGGTTGATAAATTCATAGGAGGGTGGTTTGGTAGGTGATTGGATGGTGTAGGGAAATATGGATTCTTCAAAGTGTACGTGTCTGGATATGGTAAGTTGATGTGTGGTCAAGTCAAGACACTTGTACCCCACGATGATTGGAGGGGTATCCAAGGAAGACACAGGGGTGAGAACGGTAGTTAAGTTTATTAATGGTGGTGGATGGGTGAAGAGGGTAGCACAGACACCCGAAGACACGAAGATGGTCGTATTCGGGGGTGCAATTGTAAAGGAGGGAGGTGGGGGATTTGAAGTTGAGAAGTTTGCTAGGGAGGATGTTTAAGAGGTAAGTGGCGGTCTCAAGGGCATGGTGCCACATGTTGGGTGGTAACGAGGCTTGGGCAAGAAGGGTGCGGATCATGTTATTAATGGTGCGGATTTTGCGTTCCGCCTTACCATTTTGGGAAGAGGTATAAGGGCAAGAGAAACGGAATTGCATCCCGTTATGGTGACAAAAGTTATAGAAATTTTGTTTGGCATACTCTTTTCCATTGTCACATTGAAATTGTTTGATTTTACATTGGAATTGAGTGTTAATTAGGTTGTGAAGGTTGGCAAAGGTGTGAAAAACTTGTGACTTAGTGGCTAGCGGGAAGGTCCACAAAAAATTAGTGAAATCGTCAACAAGCAAAATATAATATTTGTGGCCGCCGGTGCTAAGCACAGGAGACGTCCATAAATCACTATGAGTAATGTCAAAAGCTGCATGAGTAACATTGACAGAATCATAAAATGGTAATCTGACACTTTTACCAAAAACACAAGGTTCACAAGTAGTCTTATTCAATTTGCCATAATCAATAAACGAAGATAATTTTAAAGACTGTAATAAATTAGTGCCAGGGTGACCCAATCTTTGATGCCAGTGATCTTGAGAAACAGCAACGAAGGTGGTTGGAGAGGAGGACTTGAGGGACTTGAGTGGGAGCGGTTCGGTCAGTGGGTAAAGATCGCCAGTGCTATTGCATCGTAGGATAGGAGCTCGAGTTTTGAGATCCTTCACAAGAAAGCCAAAAGGGTCAAATTCAATAGACACTAAATTATCTGTGGTAAGACGACGGACAGAGATAAGGTTTTTGATGATATTGGGGGCAAATAGGACATTATTAAGTTTAAGTGGTGGGTAAGGTGGGGGTAGGACTTGGTTGCCTTGGGCCAATACCGGGATGGTCATGCCATTACCAACTACAATAAATTTATTAGTGCAATTATTAAAAGTAGACGGAGAGTATATACCTTGGGCATTGGCGGAATGAGACGAGGCACCAGTATCCATCACACCATGATCCGGCGGGTTGAGAGCGAGTGAGTATAGCGCTTGTTCAATGTCGGTCGGGGAATAAGCAGCAAGATTAACTTGATCCGGGCGGGGGCCAAGTATACCTTGAGAATTATTGGTGTTGGGCCTGGATGGATAAGGGCAAGGGGGTTGGGTTTGGGCCGAGCGGTTGTATTGTTGCTGTTGGGCTTGCTGTAGCGCTGTGGCCCACTGTGCTGAAGTCCAGGAGTTGGGGAAAACTATATATGGATGAGTGGAATTGTTGGGCTGAGCAGTGGGGTTCCGGTTTCGTGAAGTGTTATTGGGCCTGGAGCTACGGCGGGTACGGCTGATATTATTGTTGTTGGGCCTGTTAGGGGGACGGGTATTATTGGGCTGGGTAGGGTTGTTAGGAGTAGTTGAGGTGTTGGTATGAAGGGCTGTGGCAGCCGAGTTCGAGGCCCGTGTGGCATGGCGTTTTTTCTTGGTTTCCTCTTGAGTCAACCGAGATCGAACGTCACGAAAATCGGGTAGCGGTTTTGATTTTGAAGCACCGTAGAGATGCTATCATAGGCTTCGGTGAGGCCCGTAAGAACCTTGAGCACAAGCATTCGATTGTCAACCGGTGAGCCTACGCTCGCGAGTTGATCAGCCAAGTGCTTGGCTTGTTGGCAATATTCATCCATAGAAGAAAAATTCTCAAGGTATAGATTAGCAAATTCCTGACCTAGAAAAATAGCCCGAGTATTTTGGTTATCACTAAACTCGCTCTCAACGGCATTCCAAGCTTCATACGCCGTCTGGCCGGGTTGTAGGATGATGTGTAAGAGGGGCTGAGAAATAGTGGCGTAAATCCACTGTAAGACGATGGCGTCTAGACGTGACCATAAAGATTCAGCGGCAATGGCCGCCGCCTCTGCGTTGGCGGCAGAAACAGGATCAGAGGAGGCAGGGGGAGGGGTCACGGGTGTCTTAGGAGCAAGATGATGCTGCACCTCAAAAGCTTGACAGTGGACCTGGAATAAGGTTTTCCATGTCGTGAAGTGGGTTGAATCTTTTTCTAGTATTATGGGGATATGAGACTTGATGTTTGTAACAACAAGTGCGGGATGAAGGGATTTGGAATCCATGTGAGAAGGGTATAGAAAGAATAGACGAAAGAGATGAGGGAAGGTAGGCGACGGCGCACAGTAGTAGGGTTGTGGCCGGCCGGAAAAAGAGGTGCAGGCGGCGGAAGAGTGGGTTAAGGATAATTAGGTTGATACCATGAAAGAGATTGATTCAACATGATCATTCTCATTGATTTGAATCCTATAAATAATACAAGGAGTCTCGTATAATTATGGAGAGATAATTACATCATAATTACAAAAATCATTTACATATATAAGTCATATGTTATTAAAAATGTACAAAAATTTTTATGAACAACATAAACAAACATGAACGAACGTTCACGAATAAATTACCGAACGTTCACGAACACAATTGTACAAACAAAACATGTTTCCATGTTTGTTTATTACTAAACGAACGAAAGAATGTAAACGAACTTCGAGCCGAACGGTTCACGAACTGTTTGCTGAGCGTCTGATTCGTTTGCAAACCTATCTGAGCCAAATTTTAGTTTAGTAAACTCCATATTTTTGAGGTTGCAGTTGAGTTTATGAACATCTTAATTTTACGAGCTTTTACCAAAGTCTAAATTTGATTACATGGGCTTGGAAAAATATGAAAGTATAATAAGCCTTCCACTCTTCTCCAACGGTATAGGTAAACTTTGCTATTGAAATCACCCTATTACATTCTCTTATATGCACTTGGTTACGGTGTGGTAACATTGGTGCCTTACTTTAATACAAACCTAGTGTTTCATGAGCATATGAAGAACACTGAAAGACTGCTGCTTTTTCAAAAAGCCAACAAGTCAATAAGGCTATACGGTATGGAGACGGGGCAACCCCCCGTCCCTTCACTTTTGCTTAGTCTCAGACAAAGCTACATCACCCCCGTCCCCCCGTCCTCACCGAGACCAAACGAACGGACCAATGAGATGTTTTTTTTTGAGTATGAACGTTTAAGATTGGTGTATTATTAGAAAATAATAATAATAATAAATGCTTGAGACTAAACATTTCGTACGTGACATCCTACGTGGCATTGAGACTAAACCTTTTTTTAGCCTTCACACCCACTAGCCTAAGTCATTTCCACACTCAATCCCAAACACCCTCTGAACAAACAAAAGGTGTAACAGTTTTAGTTTGTCTAACAAAACAACTTACCGTTGTCTTCAATAAACTATTGTCTACTACTTGATTTTCCTTTATGTATATTCCACGCTTAAGAACACCCCTCATTATTTGCGAAATTAAGGTGCATCATGCCTAGCGTACATTAGCATTGGTGCCTTATGAAACCTAGTGTTTCATGTGCATATGAAGAACATTGGAAGATTGCTGTTTTTTTTAAGAAGCCAATAAGTTAATAAGTCATTTCCACACTCAATCCCAAAACACCCTCTGACAAACAAGAAGTGTAACAATTTTAGTTTGTCCACTACTTGATTTTCCTTTATGTATATTCCACGCTTAAGAACATCCCTCGTTATTTGCGAAATTAGGGTGCATCATGCCTAGCGTAGATTACCCCCCCCCCCCCCCCCCAATGATCGCATACATGAGAAATGTTTCACATTTAGTTTGTGTTTTAGAAGTTTGCTCCTCAACATGTGTATAAAAAATATCAACATGTATAAGATTGTGCAAACTTGGTTTGTACATCGTGTCTTCATAGTTATTATAATAAACAACAAAAAAGGAGAATTAAGTCACCTATAAACAAAAGTACTTCATACGTTCACTAATGTTTGGTTTGGGACTTGGTCACGATTGATGCAATGATGAAAATGTTGTGATTAAAAAGCTTATAAATTGGGATTATATACTTTCAAGAAGACATAATTATACTAGTATAAAAAATAATTGTTTCAACCCAGGGTTTTAGGTGCACCAAGTCACCAACTATGTATTTAACTATTTAAGAATCACTATAAGAGATTGTTAATAATTTTTGTTGCATGCTTCTGTATTATATTGTTTTAAATTAAAACTAGAAAATAAAGGATCCTGGAGATGGTTCAGATCAAGCAGGGTAGTTTAATTTCTTGAGACAACACTGGCATCACTTTTTTTTTTAAACGGCCAACAAATCAATCCCGATCACTTACGAAGTATCGACTGGACAAAGGAGTACTCCGAGAGTTACCCGGGTCCACCAATAAGGCAATAATTTCACACCAGTTTTCGGGAAAAACCCGCCGTCCGAAGGCCCACTGCGGCAAAACCCGGCCCACCAACAACATTTTGGTGCCGGCAGGACTCGAACTCCCCACCTCCCATAAGGAAAGCAAGGAGGGTACCATAAGGGCATCACTTCTATCAGTGTAATGACAAAGAAGTCTTGTAGACACTCGCGCAGCTCCCCAAATTCAGCAGAGATATCGGCAGCATGCTCTTTGATAATAACTTCCATGTGTTAATCAAATTTGGCTTTGAATTCGAATAAATGTGCTGCATATTCACCTTTGTTTATGTAAAACTCCCATTCAGACAACCTTTGGAAATCTGGCATGCTGCTACGCTAGCAATATGCATCGTAAATCCAGTGTATATGCAGCGGGAAGTATTACAAAAATGAGTTGCCTTGAACCACTATGAAAGAGCTTGAAAAACTTCATTATAAAAGACCTCTCAAGCAATATAAAGTGTTATAGTTTTACATAATTTGGGTTTCCTCATTAGTCATTTGAATCGCAGTAAGTTCTAACATAATCCAGATTAAGCGTCTTAAGGTGAGTTTGTAGAGATATGACTCAATGAAATGATGACCAAGACTGACAAGATTACAACGGGTTTTGAGGGGGGTGAAGAGAATCGAAGTGAGCTTGCAAACAATCACGAGAAGGCGAGAAAAGGAGTCGGCCAAGAAGGGCGAGGCACACGTGGATCAATGCGAATCCTTAACATCATTACTGTTTTACCTCAAGGAACCCCCCAAGGTGGGGGTGAGGGCAGAGCATAAGAAAAGTCATCCAAGGTAGAGGCTAATGGCAAGTCGAGTGCATGAGTGACTAAGGTAGAGACTAAGGGAAATATGAGGACAAAGTCAAAGGTAAAGGAGACCAAAGGACTTCGACTCATGATCATGGAGGTAAACGAAATACCCACAAAAGTCTTAAAGTAAATCTTTTAGCCCAACCCATTGACCTGTTCGACCCACTATAGGTAAACTCTATTTGTATGGGGAATTCGCTTCTGATAGATCTCGCCCGGTCTCCCTCTCCTTCCCCCGCCGCCGCGGGTCGGAAGGCGGCGGGGAAGGAGAGGGAGACTGGGCGAGATCCATCAGAAGCAAATTCCCCATACAAATATAGGCGCCTATCAAAAGGATACTCCAAAGGCTTCGGGATCGAGGTCTCGTTAGCTGAAGAAGACCCTGGCCAATCCACGTGCTTGACGAACGTCCAGCGACGGAAACATCGTAAATTGGTCCGCTCTTATATTATAGATATTATAGATATTATAGACGATATTAGAAAAGGAACCCGTCTCTCTTTCCTTTCTGTGCGCTCTCTCTTCTGTCATGATGGGTCAAAACTGCCACCTAATGTTACCAACCAAAATAAAAAGTTAAATAGCAGCAACTCTAGCAACTGCATAAAACTCCAAATGCTGGACTTAATCTTCATTAGTTTCCAAAATAATCTGATGGAGCACTACAAATACACGTCGCTTGTTCGTTTGCATGCTCATCATCATAGACACGGAGCCAAGAGTTCGTGATAGATGTAGTTAGGAATCCTTTGTTACATTTTCCTTGATAAAGATGCTTTACACATCGAGGACGAGAGTCGAGAGGTACCAAACTCTATTAGGGCCCCATCACTTCCTGCAAAGACAAGGATTTCCCCATCAAGACTGCAACACAGATCAACGACGAGCATGAATTCAGACTGATACAATATAATGAAAATAGTCAAACAACAAGAAACGGGAGTCTTAACTTCAAAGATTTGATTGTGTTGAAAATTAAAAGATGCCTGAAGATGTACTTAAGATTAAGATCCAAAAGGATCTGCAGAAACATCAAGACGCCAATAACTTCTACTAATTTATAAACTAAAAAAGTAGCCTAAACCTAAGTCAAAACTCAAAAGTATGTCAAGTTGAATTATCTTTATCTAAGAATCTGATACTGAAATAATCCTGATACAAATACAACTTCCATAAATGGAAAGAAGTAACACACAAAACACACATTAGGCTACATAGAACTTTTTAGGTTAAACATACATGATATGTTATATAAGCTGGTCTCGGGCATGTAGAGAGGAGGATGATCAACATGTTAAAAAACGAAACAAAATTGGATAAGGTTTCAATTTCAACAGAAATCGATTTCAACCTAAATCGATTACCAGACAACGAAGTTGGGAACCTGACTATCAAAGAGACAAAAATCAAACTACTTGTGTTATAACTTCAACTTTTAGGAAAGAGGGGTTACATATATCAATAGCATTCACCATTTTTTTTATTTTAAATTAATACAAGATAAAATAAACTAGCTCTAACAACAAATCTTGTGAAACTTTGACTTTTAAAACTAAATATGCTTTCTGAATTTTCACCATGTGACAACCTACATTCTGAACACACACACCTTGCATTGAACTTGCATAATCATTTATAGAGATAAATATTATATTCAAGTTGACACAAACATACCTTACCCAAATGGTTAAGCTTGAATCAATCCATCTTCTGTGCATAACAAGAATTCTGTATGCATGCTGTCAACAAAGTGCTATAAATACACACGCATGCATACACTATCTTTCAATATCGATTGAAACCGTATAATCAAGGTCCACACTCCACATCATATATCTCATGTGCATATGACACTTTTGCCAATGTGTTTAAACTAAAATAAACATCTTTCATTTCAGGATGAGAAGCATCTCCAACTAAAAACTCATGAATATTTCCATTAACTTCGATAGAACTACATCCGGGCTCCTTTTTAATTCCCGTTATTCTCATTTGACTTCTTACTTTCTTCACGTCTTCCCATCTCCCAGCAGAAGCATAAATATTAGCTAAAAGTGTATGAATACTAGAATCACCCTTTTCAATTTCACTTAATCGGTCAGCTAAATGCTCACCCATATCAACATCACCATATAATCTACAAGCACTGAGTAATGCACCATAAACCGGAACTAAAATATCATCCTTTTCTTTTGGGATTTTGTTGATAACTTTTTCCGCTTCTTTCAATAGCCCAGCACGACCTAACAGATCAATCAAACAACCATAATGTTCTATCTTTGGTTCAATCTGATACAATGATTTCATTGATTCAAAATGCATCCAACCTTCTTCCACTAAACCCCCGTGACTACACGCGCTCAGAACACCAATGAAAGTAATATCATCAGGTTTGAAACCAGATTCTTTCATTTGATTAAATAATTCGAGTGCTTTACCAGGTTTTCCATTCAAAGAAAGTGCACATATAATTGATGTCCACGAGGCTGTATCTTTTTCATTTAATTCGTAAAACACATCTAAAGACTTCTCTATGCACCCGCATTTCGCATACATATCAATAAGAGCAGTACCACATACAGCATCGATCGTTATTTTATGTTCCTTAATATACTCATGAATCCATTTCCCTTGTTCTAAAGCCCCGACTTGTGCACAACCTGTTAAAAGAGCGACCACTGTGAATTTATCAGGCTTGATTTTATAAATTTGCATTTGCTGAAATAAAGCCATTGCATCATCCACTTGATTAAACTGCACATATCCGTTTATCATAGCTGTCCAGAGAACAATATCTTTAACAGGACTCTTATCAAACAACAGTCTAGCATCCTCTAACTGCCCGCAGTTTACATAACCAGACACCATGGTTGTCCAACAAATTACATTTTTCGTTGGTAAGCCATCAAAAATCTCTCGTGCTATGTCTAAACATCCACATTTAGCATACATGTCTAATAATGCATTGCCAATTATAGTAGTAAACTCAATTTCATGAGTAACATAACGGTGTATCTCCTTACCAAGTTCCAAATTCTTTAAAGCTATACATGCCGAAAGAGTGCTTACAACTGTGGCCTCATCAGGCTTCACCCATTTATCATCTGTCATTCGCAAATAAACGCCAACAGCATCCTCAAACTGCTTACACTTAACATACCCCGAAATCAACACATTCCATGAGACCATATCTCGTTCAAGCATTTCATCAAAAACCTTCCGTGCGTCCTCTGTACGACCCAACTCACAATACATATCTATAATCGAATTACAAACATAGCAGTCAAACCCATCCCCACATTTCACAACATACCCATGAATCTTTTCACCAATCAAAGCTTCTCTTAAATACCCGACCGACTTGCATACAAAAGGGTAAGTATAATTATCAAGCCCTAACCCATCTACCCTCATCTGATTAAACAAACAAAGAGCTTTTCTGAAACCACCACTCTTTGTATACGCTTTAATCATCACATTGTAAGCGAACAAAGACGGGGTTTCGATCCTATCAAAAATTCTTTGAGCATAACATAAGTTCCCGACAGATGGGTCTGCGGCAAAAGCCATGATCTTCTTAATAGCATCCACATTTTGAGCAAGACCAAGAACATATATTTGGGTCTGGATTTGCTTCATCCGGTTCATGGATTTGCAGTTTTTGAGTAGATGTATGCATGTTTTCTTGGTGGGGATCAAGAATTGTTTAGAAGCCATGTATGAGCTTGATTCTAGTACTATTCTTCCCCAACATCATATATAAATAAATCAACAAGAAAATATATAAACATAATGGAAGCCGTGAAATATCTAAACAGGGTTTAGCGGGTCGTCAGTTGTGCATGGTAATTCTAATTCTAGGACCTATAAGAACCAAAACTTTGTTTTTAGTAGGATCGATTTTGCTATTCAAAAGGTTGTTGTGGCGCAGCTTGTTGCACGTTTACCTGCCACTTTATTGTAATCGTCCTTCTAACATCAATGAAATCTTATCATGCTGTCAGATAAATGGCTTAATTTAGTGTGTAGACACATATCCCATTGATGAACAAACAGACCTGAATCACATAGCAGTTTGTCACCACAATGACAAAAATCCTGAGTCATGTTTAATTTCAACAAATGTGTATATACTCATAAATAAAATGTGTTAGTAGAGTTAATGACAAATTGGAATGTAACTTTCTAAACAAAATCTTCACTGAGACATTTTAACAAACAGGTGGAGTGCATGATTGAAAATAACTGAACTAATGTGAGTTTATCCTCTAATCAAACTATAGAGAGAAAATAATACAGAAGATGGAGAAGAATGTTACCTGGTAGTGAAGGACGATGAGGCAGAGGTGATAATTAGCGACCGAATGGACCAGGCAAAAAAGAAGCGAGTATGTAGGGTTTTAGCCTAAAAAAAATAAAAGAAACGCGTTTTAAAGGTATCGAACTCGTAACCTGTGGTCACTGATAAGTGGCAATGTGAGGGTTTCTTCTTTTTTTTTTTTTTTTTTTTGTAATTAATTTTATTTAACATTATAAAATAATGTATGTTTTTACTATGTTGTGTTACATGTTGTATCCAAACACTTCTCTTGATTTTGCTTGTTTCAAAGCGCATAAGCAATTCCACAGCTTGTACATCCTTAACCATTAAATTTACCTTTAAATTCATATTTTAGTTTGTAATAGACTTAATTACCACATTACGTGGTTAGTACATGTGATTTACATATTTTCCTATTTCATACATATTTATTGAAATTACACCATTGGTAATTTGGCACTGACTTTTACAATAAATAGGTTTTTATTAACATTTCTTCATTTAATAACTGTTAAATTACATTAAAACAGCTAGCAACAAGCTGCGCCGCCACACCTTTCTGAATCGCAAAACCCAATCTACCAAACACAAAGCCTTGCCCCCTGGAGTCGAAACATTGCTATGAATAAACCGTTGGACCCTTGTCAGGAAACGAATAGCTTCCAGTGCCAAGGAGCCAAAGGTATCAAAAGCCAAGGGGACAAAAACATATTGAAACATTAAGAAAGTGAAAGGTAAACAAACAACTGTTGTTAAGACTGGACCATATACTAGAAATGAGGTAAACATTAGACTCAAGATCTCACCATTAAGGAGTTAGGTAGTTTCGATTCAAACATGTTATCCAATCCAACAACCCATGGTTTAGACGGGTTCTTATTGTTTCTCTACTTTGTTTGCCACACAATTGGTTAACTAGTTTATAAAGTAAGTCTTGGAGTTGGATTACTACAATAATCATGTAGCTTTTTTTAATTAAAAAGAAAAACACATTAGAACATAATAGTTTTTAATTGTTTTCTTAGTGACTATTGATAATAATTCAAGATTCACATACAACACGTTCAATTCTGTTTTACGTTGTGTTTCCCTTTTTTGGACCGGAACCCAATTTTTGAAGAACATTAAGATTGAATGTGACATGTTAGGTAGAGCCTAGCCTTCTTGAGGTGCGAGGTTCGATCCTTGATCACATCGGATTTTACTGATTTTCCACTGTTGTGCCTTCGGGCGGGTGGAGGTCAAGTTTTCCCCGGATTTGATGGCTTGGTGGGTTCTGGCTACCCAACGCTACCTGTAGGCGGGCACCTAAGACGTGTCGTCACCCAGAGCGTATTAGGTGCTTTTGTAACCAATTGGTGGGTACTCCAGGCTGTCAAGAAACATCATTTTCTCAAAAGTATACCTAGTTGCCAACATCATTTGGAGTTGTGCAAGAAGTCTTGGAAACATCATTTTCTCAAAGTATTTTGCTAAAAAAATGTATTTATTAGTAAGAGAAAACCTTTTATAACTAGTTAAATGGAAATCTCATCACCATATAACCATATAAGACTGTGTGTTGTGGCCTGCGAGCGAGCTAACGAGCCACGTGGTTCGTGAACACCACGACCCTTATGCGTTAATGGTCCCGCGAGCGAGCAGACGCAAGGATACTCGCGTGGGCTAGCGAGGAAATAAAAGGAAGAGTTGCATGTAGGAACGACGATGCAAGCGAGCAGGCTCACTTTGAGCCACAACAGGGTTAAACTCAAACTTTATCCATTGCCATGTCAGTGTTCAGATGGCTTGAAATGATAGGATAATACTTGTGCTCAACTTGAGCCGTAACACATAGCCTAAAGAGTATCTTATGAACCCAAATATTTAAATTTAAATAGTTGATAATGAATTTTGAAGATGCTCATAATTCATAAACCATATCCGAGTTGTCCTAAATTGTGAAGGTTGAAGATTGGTGATCGGTTTTAATACGTTTAAAATACTTTCATAAATATTTTAAAATAAAATAATCTTGGATGTGAAAGTCATATAACTCAATTTGGTGATTAACAAAACAGACGAAAAAAAGGGCATTTGGCCTAGTGATATTAAGGTGTTTAAGGCTTTGGTTTTCCAAGTGGTGAGGGGTTCAAATCCCATAGGTGACAAAAATTTGGTCGCTCAAAAAAAAGTAACAATTGGTCGAAAAGCTCATGTTTGAACCCACTGAAAGTAGCAATAATGCAGAGTATATGAAACGGACGAAACGGTCAGTGTCAATGGCTCAATGCTTAACAATCAAGACAGCTATAAAGAATTGGACCACCAGTAATTCACAAATTGTTCAATAAAAAAAATTCAATTTTAAAAATACAAAATTGAGAATACAACAGTAATTCAAATAAAATTTTATTGTTTTTGTAAGAACAAAAATACTGAAAAATGATTGCAGAAACAAGTATTGGAAGCACCGCCACCTTGCTTCCTGTGTATACATTTTGCTTTAAAGCTTCCAGTTTCTGTATGCAAGCAGCCAAACTCATAGTGTAAAGACATCAATGCTTTTCGTTAACGTGTATAAACTAGATTGGCAAGACGTATGCTTATCATGCCAAATATTAGTAATTTTTGTTAGGTAATTTGAAAGAAAAACATACGACTATAGGTACGTGACAGTCGAATCTTTTTGTTTGTGAATACGAACGGATAAAGTATGATTACAGGGCCGGCTCAACCATATTGGGGGCCTGAAGCGAAATAAAAATACGGGCCCTATTTATAAAAAATAAAATACTAAAAAAAAATACAAAATTCGCTGGAAGGAGGAATTGATCTTCTAACCTTCTAGTTAACAGCTTCCTGCACTAACCAACTGAGCTATTCCGTATATATGCTCTAATTCAGGTTTATTTTTATTATATATAATCAAACTTAGGAAAATTATGGGGCCTTTAGAACTTGGAGGCCCAAAGCAAAAGCCTCATTTGAATTGGGCTTGAGCCGGGCCTGAGTATGAACACATGTAATATTTTATTTAGCTATTTTGCCTACGTTTTTTGTTCCATCGTAACAAAATTTGGAAAGTTTAAGATAAAAGACGGGATATGGAGAGGTACATACCTAGGTGAATAACCGAGACAATCAATAATTTGACATAATATCCCTAAAAAGTTCCTTGGGTGCTGCAGTTGAAAAGTATGATGAAACTCGTAAGAAAAGGGAGACAATATTCCATATCATCATTTTTTGCATTTTAAACCTTACCAGGTAACCCTGTAAATCTCTCGTATTGTTCATATGCCTGCCCTATAAACATCTCCACGCCTGTTACAACCAAGGCTCCACATTCTCCTGCTTCCCGAAGTAATCTGGTAATTTTTGGTGTGTAAACAGCATCAAATACCAGTGCATATGACTTCAAAGCTTCCTGCTCAAAAAAATAAAAAAAGAAAAAAGAAAAATAAAAATGAACTCTTGCAAGCACAAAGCATTATAAATGTAACATAAGTTCTGAACATGGTAAATCAAATAATCAAACCTTTGAAATAGGAGTGTCATTAATATTTGGCTGCATGCCAATTGATGTAGTGTTTGCAAGTATCATATCATTTTCTGGGTTGTAAGTGTTCAAATCAGCAAGAGAGAGAGCCTCTCCACCAATTATCTCAGCAAGTTCTCTAGCACGATCTATGCAGAATTTAAAAAAAACAATTTATAGGCAGTCAGTTGTATAAATTATGCATTTAAGGGGTGTTTGGATTTGCTTTTTGCAATCTGGTTAGTTTAAAGAGTCGCAACAATCAGCCTCATACTTGCTACAACAAAATTAAATATTTGTCCATTCTTTAATCTAATACAAGTGACTTTTCCTCATATTTCACAAAAAAAAAAAAAAAAAAAAAAAGTCACCATTTTTTTCACAAAAAAATGTCGGCTCTCACTTCATCCGAGAAGTTACAAAAAACTGACATCTAATTATCTGATTGTTATACATGATTATCTGATTCTGATTATTCAATATCAAATAATCACTTCCAAAACTCACATCCAAACACCCCCCCTAAATATGTGATGAGAACCACATAGCTGGCTGACAACTAACGCAAATAAAATTAGCATGAGGTATTTGCAATTAAGTTTGGTATTAGAAGTCTAACCATAAGTCCGGTTGGCAATCACAATCCTTGCACCCTTCTCTTTTGCTCCATAAGCAAGTGCTTTTCCAGCACCACCAGCTCCAATAACTACAAATAGTCTACCAGCCAAGGGTGACCCAGTTGCACCATTTTGAACACCTGAACCTGTAAACAATACAGGTGGCAAATTTTGATGGGTCAACTTGGGTTATGTTTTATCTCAAACAGGTCAAACCAAAAAAAAAAAAAAAGCTAAAGGGAACAGGTAATGGGTGGAACGGCCGAACGGGTTAAAAGTTGACTCAAGTATAATTTTAGTGCATACATCCTCTCTCATTGTTTTTATTAGACAAAAAAATGATTATTATTGTAACAGGGTTAGGATCAAATACACAGTGAAAGAAAAATAGGAAGTCGTAGGAAGGGTATCAAACGGACTCCGATTGAACTCATTCAAGTGGCATTGGAACCGTCTCATCGAACCCTACAATCTTAGTTTTTAGGTTTCGCATTTTTGGAGTTTTAGTTGTAGTTTTTAGAATTTACGTTATATCATTGTGTCTTTTATGTAGTATTGTGTTTTTTTTTGTTTCATCATTGTCATTTTTGTGATTCATTGTGTCTTTTTTCTTCGGCATTGTGTTATATTTTTCTGCATTGTGTTATATTTTGTGGCTCATTTTGTCATATTTCGTGATTTATTGTGTTTTTTGTATCCTTCTCACCCTTCTCATTTTTGTTACACTGTGTAGAATAACCTAACAGTTTATGTAAGCATATCAATGCACTAATTATCTATAAAACCTTTCAGAAACAGTTTGCAGGTCAACCTAACCCAACCTAGTTTTGATATGACCTGTCCATAATGTCACATCTAGTAGGAAATAAAGAAGGAAACCTCGTAGGCTATCCTCAATAGCAGAAATAGCTCCTACATAGTCTGTATTGCAACCATATAACTTCCCATCATTTTGTCTCCTAATAACGCAATTGACTGCTCCTATTGACTGTTACATACAACCAATAGCAAGTTACATTAGAATACCATTCTTTTTATCATTAACCACTATCTGCATCCGGTTCATGCTTCAATGTAATTTACCTTTGCAACTGGATCAACCTCATCACAACATTGAAGTATACTCTCTTTGTGAGGAATGGTACAACTGCATCCAATAATGAACGTTACATTTGTAAATACATTTAGATTTTACCAACTCTGACCACCAGACAGATTCTAAAATGATTAAACGAACAAACTGAATTAGATCAAAACTCAACCTGAAACCAGCAAAATCTGTAGACGAGTAAGTTTGAAGAAAACTCTTTACATCATCCACCAACATATGTACATACACTCCATTAAAACCAACTGATCTGAAAGCTTTATTGTATAACATAGGTGATTTGCTATGCCCAACTGGCTTCCCAATAATACCAAATACTTTTGTGTCTGGCCCTAATTGTCTGAAATTGAACAAATCCAAAAGATCCCTAATTGTAGGCTGCCCAGGCGCAGATACCTTTCCATCTTCAATGGTACCAAATGTTAGATATCCACCAAATTTAGGGCACAGTACTCGAGACATCAAACCCTTCTCACCCATCACCATTGCTATTATTGGAACCTGGAAGATTAACCATTTTACTTAAAACATACTAAATAAACAGGGAAATACCCAGTACTATATCACAATCCGGGTTCATGTATATCCTTAAAAATATTGATTCTTTTATCGTCGTATCTTAGTCTAACAACGTCAGCCTAGTAGAAACAAAATTACAAAAGGAGCCCAAGAAACTAAATATAATTCTATAAACTATGCTGCATGACTAGTGCATGACTTACGGCTTACTTGAGAATGAGCAGTTATTTGAAAAACTCGTGCTACATCAGTTATATCTACAGCTGTTGTTGCAAACTTTACAATGTCAGCCCCTGTTGCTTGTATTCTGGCCACAAGGTTCCCAAGGTCTTCTACTGACGGAGTGTTTTGATAATTGTGGGAAGAAACTATAAGTTTGCATTTTGTAGGCATATCTCCACGAATTAAATTGTTGAAATCATCAACAGCCTGCATGTAAGTAACTGAATTGAGAAATCTAATCTATAACTATAACTAAAAGTAACATAACATATATTTTTCATTTCAAATAATCTTTTCCCTTAAAAAACCCTATACTTAATTATTTATCAAGAATAAAAGGAACCTTAAGCTCAACGTCAATGTGATCTGCTCCTAACTCCATTGCCAACCGAAGAGCCGCCAATCGACTCTGTTCATCCCCATCATACTGACCACCTTCCCATGTTGGCCTACAAAATCACACAAAATCAGAAACAACATCATGTAATCTCCACAACATTTATCAAAAAAATCAATGTCCGTTCTGTAAGCAGACGATCATCGTGCAAATTACTCAGAAGGATCAATTTGAACCATACAAAATCACCTAACTAGTTGCAAACTCTTGCTATTTTGATTACACAGACTTCATAAAATCAAACAATTAATAAGACTCCATTACTCAAACACTAAAAACCAAAATCACTGCATTCATAAATAAAAAAAAAACTTAGAAAACTTTCAAAAACCCGAATTATCAAGAGCACATAGGCCCTGATACCAAATTGTAGGTCCGATCTCGCAGATCTACTACACTATTAATAAACAACGATCGCACAAGCAAGCAGATTAGCTCCATCATTCTATTGTTGTGCCAGCAAGCCTGGGCGAGCAAGTAGCGTTCGTTTAACATAATAGAATTGGAATTAGCGCGGTAACTTGAATTGATTTGGAATGTAGATGTGTTCGTTTCACATAACGGAATGGAATCCAAACCGAATAGGAATGTAGATTCCCTTCCGTATGTCGTTCAATTCCAATTCCTTTCGTTTTTAAACAACATAAGAAATGAAATACACATTCAAATTCCATTCTATTACATATCAAAAGACTACCTGTAAGTGAAAATAGTGGGAAGCAGACTAAGTTTAACTAGGGTTTGGATATCGTCACGAGCACTAAGCGTTTTCAAGCTATCCAACCGTATTTCAACAAGGTCAGCATCACTAGCTTTCGCCGTATTCATATGAATCAACATCTGATCGACGGTATCAGCCATAATAGGTGCACAAATTAGGGTTGAGTTTCTCCTAATCCCTTCAGTTCCTCCCATCTTCTCCACATCAGGTGTTACCTAATACCATTAATATTATCCATATTGTCACAAATAAAGTGATGATTAGTGTGAAATGCAATGGGCAAAATAGTAATTAGAGATGAATAATAGGGACTTACGAGCTCCATTGCTGGTGTGTGTGTTAGGTGAAGGAGAGAGAATGGAAGTTGGATTTGTTGTAGGTGAGGAATATATATATACACACACACATGGGTAAGGTGTGCTGTGTGGGGGTTGGTAAACTAGACAGACGACGCCTTTTTGGCTTTTGCTATAGGAAGGAAGGAAGGGTTGGTTGGGAATAGATCTTGAACGTTGGATGTATATAGTGGGACTATCGTACGTTGGATCAAGCAGCCTAACTATTTCATAAATGGCAATTAAGTTAGAATTTCTTTTTAAGACAAACAATTACAAACTAAAATTACAACATTCTCTCTTTGACAGATTTTGATGAGCTCTATTCTTGATTCAAAGATACCCGAGCGATTTAATGTGTTTCGCGGTTTTTTAACAACAAGTCTCTTTACTGGCCAATGATGATCTAGCCTAGTGGTTACAACAGAGGTGAGAATGTTTTCCCCTATGAGGTTCCTGCCTGAAAAGTATTCGGTTCGAGTCCCGCCGTCCATCAAAAAAAAAAATACCCGATAGGTTTGAAATGGACCGGCGTGTGGGGAGGGATTCGAACTTGGGAAGAAAGGGGTTTCAAGTTAAAGGGTTTCCACTGATCTACGGCTGACAAAAAAAAAACAAGCCTCTTTACTAGAGAAGATGGGACTATTGCCTTAACACTACAAGAATAAGGATAGGGATACAATCCGTCTCTGCTTTTCATGCAAAAACATTGATATTTTTCCGAATCAATTATTCCGTTAATTGCATCACTAAATTAGGATTATAAAAATAAACCCCGTTTGGGTTCTTTGTCCAAATCCATCGATCCTGCCTGTGAGAAAAAAAAAAACACATGTTGGAGAAAATCAAGACAATTGTCCGGTTCCAAACTCTCCAATGTGTTCAAATTTGGATTCCTCCATCTCCATTTCCAACATATATTATGCTCATACCTCTCAAAACAATCTTGAACCAAACATGATTTATATTTTTCCAGCAAAAATACATTAGGATACAATTCTTTAAGTGGCTATTGGGATACCCATGCATCAATCAAAAAAACGTATGATGTCAAAAAACGTATGATTTGTTTATCTCTGGATGACCTTTACATGTTAGGGATGGTTTGTGACTAAGGACCTTGCGTTTTTTTTCTCTGCGTTATGATTATGAAACTTTTATAATATTTAGCGACGTTTCATTTTAAGTGTAAAAACTGCGTTTCATTGTTATGATTTTGTGATTGAATTTAGTGATAAAGAAATATGTATCGAAGGTTTTTTTATTGAAATAAAGCATGAGTGATTTCAATAGTTGATGATTGATGTTGAAACTTGGTTATTGTTAGAATGTTGGATGATATTTTATTTTATAGGAAAATGTTTATACTAAATGAATTTATTTATCATTATTTCTTACTATTAGATTAATAAGGTGACGGTTTGTGGCTAAGACTATACGGAGTGGAGGGGGAAAGAGGGGGGATGAAGCGTCATGTGACACTTGTGGGATTCATGTGAGGAGATATTATATTGTGTTAAAGTTTTAAAAAAAAAGAAAAAAGAAATCAGCCAATCAAACGAAGACACATGGCATCCCCCCTCCTCTACGCCTCTGCGGGGCGGTGTTGATAGAGTTTGAGATTGATATTATATGTTTAGATCTGATTTAGGAGAAGATAAGAGAATTGGCGGGAAAATATTATTATGGAATTTGGCGGGAAAAGGAAATACAAGAGTTCCAGGGCTGTGCCCTCTCTCACTGCCAAGCAGGAGCCTAACAAACTATAACAAATCTGATCCCTATCCTCACTAGCTTATTACATGACTATTTATACTAATACCAAGATATTCTAGAACATTCCTATTATACCCCTGATTTCCCAGCTCATTCCTATCATTACTCCCCCCTTCGAAACAGTCTTGTCCTCAAGACTGGGATCAGCGGCGTCGTCTGGTGGCCGTCCCTGCCCATGCATCACCCACAAATGATATGAACCAACAATTAGCGCAATGACAGAACTTGCAGCCACTTGTACCGGTACCGTACCACCCTTCCAACCAAGGCGTCTATCGCCAATTTTGAACATAGTCACCACTGTGTCCAGTGGAAAGACAACAAATGGATCCACATCTGAAGAGGCAAGGGAAGGTAACGAAGCATTAGGGTTCAATGAGGGCTGGAACGCTGCGGATTGTGGAATATTGATCAGATTTGCAGCTTTAGGAAAACCAATAATTGTAGGAACCGGGGCTACATGTTGAACATCTCCACAAAACGGGCCCAAATCTGGAGAGTCCTGGCCCCCAATAATTCCCTGTTCCTCCTCATGGCCCACCACTGTTGCTGAGCCCAACTTCTCTGACCATATGACCCAATTAGCGCCATAACGACATCAAACAACCATGGCCAATTGAGTTTTCTTCAGATCTGGAACGTATAGCCTTCAAACGTGTTTCAGATCTGGAAACGAGCGTCTCCAGTCGATCAACTACAGACGGAAGACCACCAAACAAATCCCTATCAAAAGATTTGGCGGGAAAAGGAAATACAAGAGTTCCAGGGCTGTGCCCTCTCTCACTGCCAAGCAGGAGCCTAACAAACTATAACAAATCTGATCCCTATCCTCACTAGCTTATTACATGACTATTTATACTAATACCAAGATATTCTAGAACATTCCTATTATACCCCTGATTTCCCAGCTCATTCCTATCATTACTCCCCCCTTCGAAACAGTCTTGTCCTCAAGACTGGGATCAGCGGCGTCGTCTGGTGGCCGTCCCTGCCCATGCATCACCCACAAATGATATGAACCAACAATTAGCGCAATGACAGAACTTGCAGCCACTTGTACGGTACCGTACCACCCTTCCAACCAAGGCGTCTATCGCCAATTTTGAACATAGTCACCACTGTGTCCAGTGGAAAGACAACAAATGGATCCACATCTGAAGAGGCAAGGGAAGGTAACGAAGCATTAGGGTTCAATGAGGGCTGGAACGCTGCGGATTGTGGAATATTGATCAGATTTGCAGCTTTAGGAAAACCAATAATTGTAGGAACCGGGGCTACATGTTGAACATCTCCACAAAACGGGCCCAAATCTGGAGAGTCCTGGCCCCCAATAATTCCCTGTTCCTCCTCATGGCCCACCACTGTTGCTGAGCCCAACTTCTCTGACCATATGACCCAATTAGCGCCATACGACATCAAACAACCATGGCCAATTGAGTTTTCTTCAGATCTGGAACGTATAGCCTTCAAACGTGTTTCAGATCTGGAAACGAGCGTCTCCAGTCGATCAACTACAGACGGAAGACCACCAAACAAATCCCTATCAAAAGATTTGGGACCAAAATCCAAATTGGAAACAGATCTGGAGTGAGAATATGGAAACACCTCACAGAAATTGCCTCCCAAACCAGGCGATTCATGAATGTTCTTCACCGCCCAAGGAAGAGGAGAAGGAAAATCAGCAGCGGTATGGGAGATCGATTTGGAGTTAGGGTTAGAAAAAGGGAAAACCTCACCAGAAGGTACCAAGGAAGATGAATCAGCACTGCCCTTCGTCTCCTGTTGTTTCAGCCATGCTAAAACAACCTTCCTGAATTCACCAGATTCAACACGATCATCCTCCAACACCTGTAACATATTTCGAATATCTGCAACATCATTTTGAAGCTGTTTGATCTGAGCATTCTGAGCATCTAAGCGAGCGTGTGTACAAGTTTCCATGGTGAATCGAAGCTGAATAACGGCAGGTCTAGGGCAGGTCGGACCAATGATAGAGTTTGAGATTGATATTATATGTTTAGATCTGATTTAGGAGAAGATAAGAGAATTGGTGGGAAAATATTATTATGGAATTTGGCGGGAAAAGGAAATACAAGAGTTCCAGGGCTGTGCCCTCTCTCACTGCCAAGCAGGAGCCTAACAAACTATAACAAATCTGATCCCTATCCTCACTAGCTTATTACATGACTATTTATACTAATACCAAGATATTCTAGAACATTCCTATTATACCCCTGATTTCCCAGCTCATTCCTATCAGGTGTCCCCCCATGAAGGCCCTTCCCGCCCCACTCCGTGTACTCTAAGGAGTAAGGACAATATTGGTGGGGGTACTCTTATTTGGGTGACTTCAATAATAGATGATTTCGGTGGTGGATATGGTTATAGAAGTTGACAACTTTCATATGGTTATAGAAGTCCACATATTTAATGGGGTCACTCTATCTTAAGGTATCTAACACTTTATTTTAACTTAAAAACTAGGTGTTCCCTACCGCGCGTTGCGGCGGAAATCCACTTACGAACCAAACGGTAAAAATCGATCTCTTTTAAGCTATTATAAAATATCCTAAAACCCTACTTGTTCTGATTATAAATTCATTTTTTTGACTTCGGAAAAGACTCATTTACCGAAGAAAAGATATGGGTTAATTGATAGAGTGGAAGTCTCCACGCTACACAGTGGACTTTCGGTCAGTACTGATTTGGTTCGTTATAGTACCGGAATGATACATGCACCCGGCATAACAATCGATATATGATTTACATCGATTGAAAACCATAGAAGCGAAATTTGAAGAAAAAAATCAATTATATTTGAATTGTTCGATTTTGATTAAACATTTATCCAAAAATAAACATATCACAACAGTATGATCGAAACTTTATAATGCGGTATATTATATTATTTGAGTGACCAAGAAGGTAAACAACATTAATTTATACAAAAAAGACCGTGACATAGCTTTCATGACACATATGTTTGTGCTTCGATCAATTATACATTATCATTCGCAACTCAATTTTGAACAAAACGTATATCAAATCGTAGATAAAAATAAGCATATCGCAAATGGAATATCCGAAACTTTATAAAATTTCGTATCTAAAAAGTTGTGACATTAAACAAAAAAAAGTAATTATAATAATAAACAATTAATACATTGTTACTCGTGGAATTTTTCCTTCGGTTGTTATATACAATGGTTACAATTTATAAGTATTAGATACAACTTTATTACTTAAATGATTTTATTATCTTTTTCATAAATACCAATTTATATATTCAATACTTTGATAGATCTATATGTAGATCCAAAGTTATGCATAAAACTCAAACCAAACAAAAGTCATTCATCTCTTGTTTACCTTATTTTTAATCTTTTAATTTAGTTGATGGTAACTAATGAATTTAGCATTTGACATTTATCGACACAAAGTCACATAACCAAATTCATGGCATTTTTGTAATTCGACACAAAGTCACATAACCAAATTCATGGCATTTTTGTAATTGACTTTCAAAATAAATGGGTTTTTTGTTTGATGTGGCACCAACCTCTCTTTTAATAGAGAGAGGCTATTGTACAAAGCCTCCTTAAAATACAAAGTGTAAGAAGGGATCCTGGCCCTCCATCTCCCTCATTCTGTGTTTTAATCTGAGATCCTCGTACATTAATTACACACGTTTGGTTTTAATGACAGTTATCAATATGAGGGTAAATTAGACAAATTGCAACTCTAATAATTTGAATTTTTTAACAGTAGCGCCCAAATCATCTCATTTATGGATGGTTACTAAATCAACTGCTATAATTGTGTTATTCACAAAAATAAATCTCACACAAAATCAAATCTCTCTGTACCAAAACAAAACAGAGCATTGATAAACGACGAAATAATATTGATCATAGAAGAATTATGGCTCCAAAACGCAAATCAAGTAAGGAATTGATCATGTTTTTACTTTAGTTTTGATCGTTTGTCAATAATTGAAACGATTATGATAGTTAACTGTAAAACCCTAAAAAACGAAACAGGTGAAGGAAGAGAAAGAATAAGCAAACTGTGTCATGACAGGCCTTCAAAACCAACAAATACAGGTATGATTTCCATACGTTTTATGTTATTATTAAAGGCGTTTTTTGATTGGTTGAATGATGAAGACGACGGTTTAATGTAATTTTGATAAAGTTAGTAAAGGCGTTTTAGATGTTCTGATTGAATTAGTAAAGGCGTTTAGATGGTTTATCTTGTTCTTACTCAGTATTATTTCATAAATCAAAGTTAATGCGTTTTGAAGTAATAATTAAAGGCGTTTTAAGTATTTAAGGATGAATAAGTTAACTTGGTGATTTGTTTGTTGTTGGAAACAAAAAGACTGTTATTATAACACTTTAAAAAAACTACATGCGTTTTGTCTAATATATGGATGCGTTTTGCTGATACTACTCAATAATAGAACTATCATACTTATGACAAGTTAGCATGTCTCAAAACGCATCTATTAAATAAACAAAAAGCATGTATAATGTAGGAGAAAAAGCAGACTGTCATAATATAACTTAAAACGCCAATTATGATATAATAAAACGCATTAAGCATTGGTGTTTTGAACATGCTTTCATATTAATGTGTTTGTGCATTGTTGTGTTTGTTGATGTGTTAAGCAGAAAAACCAGTCAATACTGGTTCAGATGATGATTTCCAGACTCCTGAAAAAGATGTTAGAAAAGTAAAGAAAGTTATTGAGAAATCCAAAAAAGTTGGTCAAAATGAAAATGATGATAAGCAGAAAAAAGGAAGAAACAAAAGAAGAAAGATTCTGATAGTGAGTCAGATAGTGATTTTGTAAAGCCAAGCAAGAAAGTAAAACAAAAAGAAGGGAAAAAACAAACAGCTTGTAAACTTGTGTTTTTGTTGGTAATCTTAACTCTTAGTTGTGGTTTTTTTTTTGGTTTTAAGTTAGTATGTTTCATATGTTTTAATGATGTTTTTAACTGTGGTTTTTGAATGATGTATGGATGGTGATGGATGGTGTATGGAAAAGCTTGTAAGCTTGTGTTTTGATGTTGAATGAAATATATATGTGATGTATTTAGAAAACGCATCCAGTATGATTATAAAACGCATTTATAAAAAACAGAGTTGCAAAAGTGCAGTTAACATAAAACGCACTTTAAACAGACACTAGAAATGTGCAAACTATTCAGTGTATACTAAAACGCAGTCATTAAAACTAAAAAGCAATTACTAAAATCATAAAAATCACTCTTCATCGACTTGGTCTTCAACTTCCTGATGCTCATTTCCTTGGTCTTCTGTGTTTTCATCTTTCTCATTTTCATTTTGTAACAGTGTGTTTTTTACCTTGTGTTTCCGACGATCATGGCCTATCTCCCCACAAATGTTACATGTTCTTTTCCTCTTTGTAACATACAAAATATTTGATACGAAGAACATTCATATGCACATATTGGGTACTCTTCCTAGCTGTAAATCTAGAAGGCTTCGCATACCGCTGATAAAACTCAAAAGCATGATCTGTACTTGGAAAAACCATCCCAACTTTTGGTTTCACTGAAGATGCAACAGCATGTTTGTATATTGAAGTTTGATCATTAATGGGAACATCTTTGTTAGATAGATCTGTCATAAAACACATAACATACATCTATAAATTGACATAGCCATACTATAAAAATGCACCTAATACTAAGAATTCACATGCAGATGAAAATGGTCTTATTTAACAATCTCAAAACGCATGTTAAAACAACATAAAACGCATTTGACCAAAATCAATAACATAAAAAACCACCAGTCACCTAAAACGCATTTGGAAAATAATAAAAGGCATTTGACCATTATCAATTATATAAAAACACCAGTTACATCAAAACGCATGTAAAAACATCATAAAACGCAGTTGCATATTATCATATACAGAGAGCAGTAATTACCTTGCATCCTTCTGTGTTCAACAATGAAATCAAACCTCTCACCAGCTTGTTCATCAGTGTTATTAACATCTTCCTATATAATATCTACATACAAAATTAAAATTAAACACTAATAGATCAATCTCGTTCATCTCTGACTTTTGGGATCTGCTAAATACATCAAAACAGTAAAAACTAACCTTCAAAATTTAGATTATGAGCATCGACGACATCATCTTCTTCTCCAATTATGATTTCAGGTTCGTTGTTTAATTTTGATAAACAATTAAAATTCGAAATAAGATTACGATTATGTTAAATTAAAAAAACAGAGAAACATACCAAACATGATGATCAACTATGCAATTGAGTATGATTTTGCTAAAATTTTTGATAAACAGATGCAAAGTGATTAGAGTTTTTGAATAAGGTAAGAATTGATGATCGAATATTGTGTAATCAGGTATAAAAATTTGAATTATGATCTAATGATAAAACAGGGATTCAGAATTATCATAATAATGATGTGATTAATTGAACGATGCAAAAGTCTATAATACCCCTCTCATCAGTTGTTTTGTTATAACCGACATGTTCCACGTGGCAGCATTTTGTGGCTTCCTACACTTTGTAGGTTAAGGGACTTTGTACCCAATATTTTCTCCTTTTAATATATAGTATAATATGTTGACATTTCTACCCCTATTAATCACAACAAATTCCCTTAATTATTCAATGGCATTTTAAGTAAATAAACCTAAAATGAATGGTAGTGTGTGTACTGTAGCACCAACTTGTGTTTTAATATATATAATATAGTAATATATTAACCATTTTAATTTTACTAACCAAAAACTAAAATACATTAAAATAAATAAAAAACAAACATTAATTAAAAAAAGTTCATTAAAAAAAAACCAGTCCTCAGGGCGTCTGCATCAATGTCAGAATTTTATGAACAAAATACTTAAACAATTTATTAAGAAACAATCTTTGATATAACTGAACAAAAAACAAGAACAACTCTCAAAACCTCTAAGACACTATAAATACAGATCATCTATACTATCTTATAAAACATTTCACAAGGACCGCTTAATTTTTAAGTAGTACAATTATAAATGCTTAAAGTACAACACGTAATGCATGTAGTAACTACTTTTTAAGGGCATTTATGTCTTTTTAAACATAACTTGCACATATACCCCTTATTAGTTACAATTTCTCCCCTTATCTATCTATACTATATTATAAATTTATACGATACTTACGTATTTGCCCCTTCAACTTTACTCAGTTTCTGGTTAATTAAATAGTAATTACACTTTTCCACCTTTTTTTTAACCAACTACCCTCACGATTTTTAAACATTCATAACTTTTTCAGACGATAATATTTTCTTAATATTATTACACTGTATAAAAGAACATTTTATTCTCTTTAATTTGAGTATAATATTGCTTTAGTTTTTTAATTTTTAAAAAATTATATGTTAGGGTTAAGTAATAACCGAAACGAAAACCAAGAAAAAAAAAACAAAAACGAACAGAAATCATCTAAACTTTATTATAATACATGTCCCAATGATCTCTTAAAATTCAAGTTTTACAAGTATATTGCTTAGAGTACAAAACACATTCTACTTTTTTTAGGGCAAACATGTATTTTAAAAAATACTTACACATGTGCCCCTTCATGTTTACTCAACTTTTGGTTATTTAAATAGTAATTATACTTTTGCACATTTAATTTAACCAGCTACCCCCATGATTTTTAAACGTCCATAACTTTTTCCTCTGTTAATATCTTCTTAATATTATTACACTATATAAACAAGCATTTTATCCTTTTTAATTTGAGTATAGTATTGGTGTAATTTTTTTATATAAAAAATGATATGATAGGTTTAAGTAATAACTGGAACGAAAACAAACCGAATTAGACGAAAAATAGTATGTTTCCCCTTGTTTTAAGGAAACTACCCCCACGATTTTTAAACTGCCATAATTTTTTCATACGTTAATTTAAAAAAAAAATATATCATAAAAACGATAATTTTATTCTCTTTAATTTGAGTATAGTAATGCTATTATTTTTTTTTTAATTTTAAAAAGTTGAGGTAGTATGTGATTTACCACGGCCGACTTGATCATTTTAGGGGCCTAAAACGAATTTTAAATTTGAGGCTCTTTTAGCATAACAGAGACCATAGTAAAAAAAATCATATCATTGCCTTCCCCGCCGCATCGCGCGGGCACACTACTAGTTAACTAAACAATCTACACAACTATATCAAGATCTAACAGGAATCAACAACCATAATACACATTAGATCAAAACCTTAGACCTGAATAGAAGAAACAAGACAGGGAGACTGTGTGAGAGAGATCACTGAGATAAAATCAATATCTGGACTAAAACTCAACCAGCCGAAACCTGAGAACCTTGTGTGCCTTTATGCAGTCGGTGGTATGTTGAGGATGATATATGAAAAATATGTTCTGGATATATTGGAGAGATGGGAGGTTTTGTTAGAATATTTTGACAGAAACCCCTAATAAAAGAATGGGAGAGAGAAGCTGAGGGAGCCTTTTATACAAGATCATGAAGCTTCTACACCGACCATATCCAACGGTTGTGAGTAAGTTCTTGAATATAAAGATCAACGACTGATAACAATCCTCGATACCCTCACACGGATCATGGACTGTGGGCTTGAGACTTTATAAACTTGAAGTGGGCTGACTGATATCATAAGCCCACAATACTAAAGCCTAGAAAGACGAGGGACATATCATACGACCAAAGTTGAAGTGCACCGGCAACAATCATCCAATCTACCAGCATCATTCCTCATCAACTTCTACCAGCAATCTCTCAACACCTTTATCAATCTGAGCCAGATCAGCAACAATCGAACAGGTCATGAACATGCACAAAATCTACTCAGCATCACTCGAATCAATTAACAACTCAAACCACCTGCAAACAACCTTATGCAAGATGATGAAAAACAAGTAATAAAATTGAACAAGGAGAAGACTTAGACTTTTCAACAATCAAGGTATGGTAGATTTAGAGATGTAAGGTGTTTCACATGATCAAATCAAAGTAAAAAATGCGTATTTTCATTTTGCAGCTCCCTAAGAGCATTCTCGTCAAAAGCTGGCTCGACCAGTGGATCCATTATTTGGACCATGGATATCGCTCTTCCCTCGTCCTTTAAGATCATGTTGTGCAACACTATGCACTGATACACGATTCCCCTAATATCCATCATAAATTCTAAGCTACTATCCGTTGAGAATATATCATCGTCATGTGGAATGATTACTCCAAGAGAGTCTGAATCGTCATCCATTTTTTTTGCAAAGATTTTGTGAAATGGTGAAGATGGTATGGATTTTACGTTTAAAAGGGTGTTAGAGTCGTGAAGATTTAATAATTTTTGGTGAAATGTGAATATGACACTCAAGTGGCCATCACACATTAATTTGGTTTGTAAGCCATACAAGTAATACACAAGCATGATCAGAATAAAACATATGACCTTGTCTTTTTTCGATGTATATTTTTTATTGCCACACCTCTATTGCAAAGACAAATATAATTATAGCTCAACATAATTGTGTGCGACTCTGTAACGATCTAAATCGAACATACGCCCGCGCACACATATAGCCACAAAATTATATAAAGTGCCAAAGTGGTATGTAGGCCAAATACTTATGCCAGTACAATACAAAAATGTCATGACATGGAACGAATGGCGTAAATAAATTTGAATATATATTTCTTATCTTCTAAAATTGTATAATAATCAAATTTAGTTCTATATCAATCAAATATTTTTTTTTTTGTTATTCAAGAAAACTCACTTTGTATTTTTGAAGTAACTAATATTTTAATAGGCATCATTTAAAATTGTTTTTCATTATAATACTTTATAGTCTTGTATACCGAACCGATACAACCCCGAAAATACCAATATCGATTTTCGTCAAAACTTGATACCGAAAATGAACCGGTTATTTTCGGTATCGAGATCGGTTCAGTACCAGTATCTTTTGTATTCGCATCTCTAATGATATACATGTTTATATGATTCTCGTGACTTGATCATGTTTTCGACTCCCTCGTATGACATGTTCTTTATTAGTAAATTTTAATTAATTAATATAGTTTAACATCCTTATGGATTATCATTGAAACCATAATGATCTATTTCTAGCGATTTTGGGCTTTGTCATCGTCAATTTTAATTTGCTACTCATTTGGTCTTTATTTATGCAAATATGCATCCGAGACATATTTGCTTATGAGTCCTCATCATCCCATCTACTTCTTTAGACTAAGGGAGTGGAGAGAAGGAAGGGGGCATGATGTGCCATGTGACTCATGTAGGCTTCACTTTCCAAGCCTCAAAACAGTGGGGAGTGGAGGAGGGGAAAAGAACTTAAAGGGAATAATAATATTATTATTTGTTTGTGTGTTAAAATAAAAAAAATTCAGCTAAAACGTCGTTCCATCCCCCGCCCCACGTCACCCACGTCGGTGAAACCTTCCCCGCCCAAGGGGCCACGCCACCCCCCCCCCCCCCCCCCTAAAAAAGTTACCATAAGTTGTTATTTAGTGCCACTAATTTTATGTAGTTATTTATAATCCTGACATATGTTAATACGTCTTGATGTGTTTTTGGTTGTAACTCCTTTTCCTTTTCTTGTTTTGCATAATTTTGTTCTTCTATGCTCTTACTGAAGATGCGTTTATAAAAAAATGACGAGTTTAATCAAAATGGATGCTACTTACCACTCACCCATAGAGTAGGTACATGTTATCACCATCGCAATATATAAATCTCCATTCTTTAACAGAAAGGATGCTATGCAATCCTTAAAGATTAAATTTCTTTTTATTCTATTTTATCACTCTAGTTACGTTTGAGCACATATTGTTTTTCACTTAACTTACTTCACTTTTAACATACGATGTTTTATAAAATTTAGAGTATGCCATTGCGATGTATAATTTGTTATCTACGTTTCAATATATAATACTCAAAACCTAGTTATGGATAGTAATGTACAAGTGATCGAAACACAAACCTACATGTCATCAAAGTTTTCTCACAATTAGAACTTTTTATATGTATAAAATGACTTTGTTTACCCTTTTCGTAATTTTAAAACTATAATGCGATGTGCTTATTTTATCATTCCAATAAACATTTTATTCAAAAGTGAACAATTCAAATATGATTGCTATCTTTTTTATGTTTTTCTTGACATTGCCACTAGTGCAGTGACGAAACGAGCCGATTCAAACTAAATATAGTTGTATCAATATTATCCAAACCAATAACATCATAACGGTATTTGCTTTATAGTTTTCAATTAATGTATCTCTTTCAATTGCCATACCAAATACCAATACAATAACATAACATAATGAAACGAATCGATACCAACCCCGTTACTTTAATAACATATCCAAGGTATGTAAAGACTGATCGATTGAATAACAAGAAAGGAATGGGCGACTCAACCGTCGATCTATGGATGACATCTGATTGGTCAATCTTTCGGCGGGCACTGACTCTTATCCACTATTACCCATGTACCATCTTTTAATCTTTAAATATCAATATATACCTTATGACTAGTTGCCAACATTGTGGGCAATGCCTCCATGATCCATACTTTATTACATCTATATATAACTAACAACTCATAGGTTTTTGTGTCCATATATCATATAACTATCCATTCTTTCTAAATCAGGAAAGTTGCTTCATTCATCCCATCTCCCTTAGCCTCCATGGAAGGCAATAATAAAGATAATGAACGTCTTGATTTTGGGAAGATGGTTACGGGTACTTTTTTTGTTTTGGTGATTTATGTATTTGTTGTGTATGAAAATATTAATTTGCAATCTATATATTTGTGTTAGATGCAAGCACTATAGAAGAAGATGTATGATTCGAGCTCCTTGTTGTAACGAGATTTATGATTGTCGTCATTGTCACAACGAGGATGCGGTACGAAAACTTCGTTTTCATGTGATTTATGTTGTTTTGTTCGTTTATGCTTCGTAGATGTTATTATTAAAGGGAATATATTAGCTAGAATTTATTATTGTTATTAATACTTATTGGTTAGACTGGACGGTGTACGCTAGCGCCCCAGTCCAGCTCAGCTCATTAACGCCCGAACACTGGCGCCAAGCTTAAATAATGGGGTAAATATTATTAAATATTAATAAAACTAATATTACACTAAGGCTTGATGAGCCTGACGAGCTTCACATGCAATGCTTGAGCTTGGGCTCGATTAATAAACGAGTTTTGTTTTAAGCTCAAGCTCGGCTTTAGCTCGATAAGGCTCGGCTTGTTTCAAGCATTTTACTGAGCCGAGCTCAAGTAGTTCGCGAGCTGCTCGGCTCGTTAGGTAAACATGTATAGAGTTAAAAGTTAAATTTGTGAGAAGCGGAGAAAGGCGGGGGCCACCAAACAACAACCGGTCACTTTTCTTTCTAGTTTTTGTTTTATTTTTTAGTTAGACATTCCCAAGCTAGTTATAGAATGGGTTAGTTAAAGCCCATTATCTACGTGACAAGTGGCGAAGCTTGAAAAAACATAGTGGTGGGGGCCGAAAATCACGAGGCCCAAATTTTTTCCTATCGTTGGGAGCCGGAAGATTAAATTGGTGGGGTCATACTCAAATTCATATAAAAATTACCTACGAAAATCACGAACTACCACCACTGAGCCAAAAAACGGTGGGCCAGGGCATGACACGCGGGCGTTATGTTAAACCACATCATCCAGCCTTTACCGATTTGGATTTGATAATACTTTTGAATCAATCCAGTGATTCCAGTCTAGTGTTTGCTGAATATCTAATACTATGATCTTCTCTGTTATCTCCCCAGAGTATGTTGAAACGTGTGTGCGATCGCCATGAACTAAATCGATTTGATGTGGAGCAAGTATGTTCTAAACCTGCAACTTTATCTCAGTTTTCATGTTCTGAAGATGTTAATGCATACACTTAAGAGGAAATTCATGTTTTTTTTTTTTTGCAGGTGATTTGTTCAGTTTGTGACACAGAGCAACCGGTATACCTTATAATCCATTGATTCGATCTACATCGATTTAGTTATTCAAATTTCTGAATTCTAATCTGCGCTCCAGCTTTCTCGTACCTGCACTAACTGTGGAGTCAATATGGGCGAATACTTCTGTGACATCTGCAAATTCTATGATGATGATGTATGAAAATATCAAACATTATATCTTTTATAGAAGTTTTCTACCGAATATTTATGTTTAACCAATAATGATCATTGCATTGCAGATTGACAAGGGTCTGTTCCATTGTGATGACTGCGGCATCTGCAGGTTTGTACATGAAGATTGGATATGTTCTTTATAATTCTATGCTTTGTGTATTTGATTTTTTGATATTTGATTTACATTATTTGTATCGCGTTTCGTGTTCAGAGTTGGTGGCCGTGAGAACTTCTTTCATTGCAAAAAATGCGGTATGCATAGAACATAAATATTTGTATTCTAGCGCGGTCTTTGGATTTTTTTTATTGGGTCGGGTCACTGAAACTAACAAATGAACGATAAGTCCAGAGCCGGATTGACCCATTTAGTATATGTATCCGAAATTATCAAGGTCAAGTAAAATTTTTGGTATTCATGGGCTGCTGAATTCACAGGAACTTGCTATTCTGTCGGTTTACTTGATAACCATTCATGTGTTGAAAACTCAATGCACCATCACTGCCCGATATGTTACGAGGTTTGTTTCTTTCCTCATTTCTCCAATGCCCTATGCGAAAAGACTGTGAAACCTCATTGCTGCAGCCACTATTTTCGCAGTATCTATTTGACTCGATGAAAGACTCTGTTGTCATGAAATGTGGGCACACGATGCACCATGAATGTTACAACGAGATGATAAAACGAGACAAGTAAGCATTTCTACAAATACTGCTATAAATAACATTGTTTTTTCATTGTTTTATTAACTTTTCGTTTTTTGGCTTTTTAAACAGATTCTGCTGTCCGATATGCACGAAATCAGTAATGGACATGTCCGCGGCATGGAAGATGATGGATGAAGAGGTGAGTATTCGTCTATCTAGTCGATATTTGGCTATCCAACATATCTACTTCTCACCTGTTTTTTTGGTGTAAACCATTTATAATGTTCGGTTTGCAGATTGAAGACACTATGATGCCTGATGAATACAGGCGAAAGAAGGTACCATGACTACTATCTCATCCTATAAAGTGACCACCCAAAATTATGTGATCTTCATTTCATTTATTTATAGACTTTTAGAACTTTGACCCAACTCCAATATATGCTTGAGTTCAAGCTTGAGCTCGTTTAAACTCGACCCAGTTTAAGCTTTTAGAGAGTCGAACTCAAGTAGATGAGTCGTTTTATACCAACTTGATTGATTAGAGACGTATCATATAAGATAAGAGCCAACTTATGAGTAAACCAGTCAGAAATCTAACCCTTGGATTGGAATTGTTAAATTTGCAGGTTTGGATACTATGTAACGACTGCAACGACACTACAGAAGCTTTTTTTCCACATATTAGGACATAAATGCCGCCATTGCAGGTCTTATAATACGCGGTTGATTGCCCCTCCCGTTCTACCTCAGGAATGACCAAAATGCTGGTCTTCGTTTCGTATTTTTAATCGGGTTTGAATCATATATCTATATATTCATATAATATGAATACTGGATTATTAGCATTTATATTTGCTGTAGACACATGGTTTTGGAGTGCCTCAGAAACATTCAGCTACCCAATTCTTCCTCCACTTATGTGGATTGAATTGAAGCAGGCCTTACTAAATTATTAGATATCCTTGTAAAACTATTATAGTAAGTAAACTATGTTTTCTTGTGTCTGTTTTTTCTTTTGTATTGTTGTTTAAAGTAAACTATGTTTTCTTGCGCCACTTTTGCCAACCATCATGCTCCATCGTCATTCGCTTGTCTATCACCACCCGACGTTGTCTATACACCTGTTTCAAGCAGGCGTTGGGGTTGGCAGACGTCTCCAAATCGAAAGCATAGATTTAAAACCCAGATTAAATGTAACAATGTTCATAGAACCCATAACCAAATTTCGAAACTATCCACACCCAAATTCTTTGTTTAATGATAATGCAAAAGTGTGTGCTCGGCACATAGGATACCTACGGTTATCTAACTATACACACTAATAAACAAACCACAGCCACCTAGTTGAACATAGTCTGCATCAAAGATGATAGGAGACTAGAAAGAAGAGAATGACACCATGCGATGAGCGATGGATATAAAGGTCCACCCCCCCCCCCCCCCCCCCCCCCTATTAGCATTTTTATTTGCACATGGTGGCATTCCTACATTCTTGCCTTCTGCTAAGTTGTTTATACTTTGTTAATTTAGCAAATAATATTACATATGTATTTTAACACTGGTCACCTACAGCTCTTGTTTGTAATAATATATTGCTGGTTGAATCTGATCAATAAGTTAATAAGGCTAGAACAATTTATAGACATCGTCAACTTAACATAAGATGACTAGAGGGTGCTTAGAAAGACATTTTACCTGGATGTGTAACAAAAATAAACTAGCTTATGAAGAAAAATGTGTTATTGTGTTATATGGAAACAAGAGAATACATAAAAACTCAAAACGAAAAAAAAAAGCAATTGCAAGTTATTATCTTAATTCTAATTGTTTGTTTAGTTGTTAAGTTTCTCAATTCAAACCATATCCCGTTATATAGTAAAAAAAAATCCTTACACCGTTACGATTTGATTAGTCATTCCAAGTTAACAAATAATATAGATTTTTAAGCTAGAGGTGATACAAATTGTTACATAAGTTGCACTTTGATTAGCTTCAAGTACGATAAACGTGCGAAAATAGATGTGTGGTCATATGTTCTCATGGCTGTAGATATCAATATAACATATATGAAAAAATGGCTACTTTCGTGAGGAGCTTGATCGGTCTTGCTTGATTGTCGGTCGGATTCACACATACTATTTTCCAATGAAACAACAAATAAACTTGCATATTTATAATGAAAAAACCGTTCATCAACAGTTGATGTAGAGGGTGGTACAACTGTCAACGACAGCGTGCCACCATCACCAATTCACCGTTAATCTGGGCAATGGGACTACACGTATAGGTTTCTAAAATACGAACCTTGAAGCAACCATGATGCATAATATGATTAACCTGGATATATATAAACATCCATTCAGGCAAATCAATACACACAGGCGCCTTATTTTGTTAACATAAATTACATCATTTACCATTTTTGGACTTGTATACCATTACCAACAATTATGCACATTATATACATACATACATACTCACAGACAATCAACCAACCAACCAGCTGACCTCAGATAGAAACCTTTTCTAACCTGATGTTCCTGCAATTTGATTTTGGAATGACCAATGAGAACTAACAGGCTTAGGAGCAGAAATCTGAACGCGTATAACCTCATGAATTGCACCGCGATAAAGAACATCAAGAACTTCCTGCTCTTTGGTCATTGCAAGATCTTTAAGGGAAGCCGTTCTTAAAATTGACTCATCACGCAATCTAAATCCATAAGACCACCGGCCGAGTTTCCACCACCTAACACGTACTTTTCTATCAGAAATCTTGCTCCTATATAAGGCTTCCATAACACGGTCAGCCTGCAAAAAATGCCATAATTTCATGATACCAATTATCACATAAATTTCATTTATAGGTGCATTTATTAATAGTTTGTCAAAAATAAACAAGTCCAAAAATATCTTGTAAAGAAAAAATTATATCACATTCACTTGACTGACTGTCATTTATGATTTAACACGTACTTAATTAGTGGTCACTGGTACTGGTAGAAGTAGCAAAACGGATGGGCTGGGTGACGGCCTGACGGGTCAAAATGGTTTATTTTTAAAAGTGGAGGTTGATTTGGGTTTAAACACAATTTTTATCCATTTTTGAGAGTTTTGCAAAGAAATAATTCTTAAATACGATTACAAAAACTATACTATGACAGATAATCTAAACTTCTTTAATAAAGCGCTTTAGGAGGTTTTTATCTTTAATCGATGGTCTAAGCTAACAAGGTCCTGAATCGTTTTCATGTTTGCTCATAATTAAAGGACGAGATTAATAATCAGATCACACACCAAAATTTTATAATTTTATTACTTTTAAGAGCACAACTTTCGGTTACATATCACATCACCAAAATGAAGTCAACTCAAGAGACAATTACAAAACTAGAAAATTAAAAGAAGTTAAATGGATGGATATCGTATGCTTACCGGCACTCCAAGCCATGCTATACAGTAGTGCATACCAGCCAAATTAAGCAGCACATGAAGATTTTCTTTAAAAAAGAACAACACTACGTCTCTGAATCCAAACTGCATTGAATTCATGTTTTGCATCGCAACCAAATAATGATTAACCTCAATGGATTCTGAGGATATGCATTGTTCCAAAAAAGCAATAACAGCATCCGCTTTACTAGCCATCTCATGATGTTTATTGACATAAAATCCCCTCCATCCCTACATTCACATGTAAAAGATAAAATCAAAAGACAGAAGATCATCTATACGAAAATCATATAATCTGGATTCTTGAGGTGAATAGTAACAGATAAAACTGTTTTTTTTTTTCGTGTATGCACGGAAAACAATCAAATATACATTTAGTGGCAGTTTATTTGTCAAATGAAAGCGCAGAGTTAGAAAGTAGAAACCGAAAGAGTTTAAACTAAAAATACAATATTTATACCCTCCTCCTAACATGACAGTGGTGTGACAGTTATTGTCGCCAAATTACAACTACCAACGGGTTCGGATAACTGTTTTACCCGCCGGTTTTTCTAACTCATAACTAACTTAAGACACATGTTTATTTACAATAAACATAGTGATATAATCATAAGTACTAAACGATGTAACCATATTAAATCCAACAAAATTTACAATTTTGCATTATAACCAGAAAGTAGCAAAGATTAAGTTATTTAAAAAATAAAATAATAAATCAATATCATCCTTCAAGCAAGCAATTTGTTAATAATAATAATAACAAATAGACATGAAAACATAATTTTACAGTCAGAAAACAACCTTTAGATTATCTTCCAAATGCTGTTGCTGGAGATGATGAGGGTTGAATTCAGGAACAGCACCAAAAGATTGATCTTTATCTAAACCTAGGGCTGTCCATCTGTCTTTGCATAGACCCGCCCATATATGATCCGACCCGCAAAGCTCCCGCCAAAACCGACAGCAACTACCCAACGCACACAAATCCAATTCCTTCATACAATTCACAAATTCAATTCAGAAAATTTCACAACAATTCAAAAAAATCAGAAACATAATTTTTTTTTATAATCTTACAAAATTAATAAAAAAAAGAATGAAAGGAAGGAAATTGGTGATGGGAGACCTGAAGTAAAGAAGCGATTTTGAAGGCAATATCGGTGGGAACCGAGTTTTGTATGGATCGATTGTTCATAGTATTGTTGGTGATATTATGTTTTCTTGGGTGGTTTGTTTGTTTGTTTTTGTAGATAAAGAAGGAAGAGGGGAGAATCAGAAGAAATAATAATAAAGGATTGGAGAAACGGTGATGACGTTGTTGTTGTTCATGTGCTTTTTGGCTAAATTTCTGCTGCGATTGCGTGGATGTGTGCAAAGCAAAACAGACCACGTTCCCAACTTGTTTCCTCTTCTCTTTTTATTATCCTTAGCAACTCTTTTTAACAGTTTAACAAATCAATCCCGATCACTCATGAATTACCCACTAAACAAATGAGTATTCTGAGAGTAAACCGGGTCCATCAATAATTTCACACTAGTTCCTGGGGAAAACCTGCAACCCGAAGGCCCACTACAGTAAAACCGGCCCACCAACAGCATTTTGGTGTCGACAAGACTCAAACTTCCCACCTCCCATAAGGAAAGCAAGGAGGGTGCCACTCCACCATAAGGGGATTGGCTATCCTTGAGTAACTAGTGTGACTTTTACTAAGAGATATGTCCGAATTGGTCAGATATAACTTATCCCGACTGTTTATTTTGCGAGTAAATGTTTTGAGTTAGTCATACATTTGCCTTTGAATAGTTAAGCATTATACTGAGTCTAAATGGTTTAGACGTCTTATTGGTTCAACACTTAATGGTTCAAACCTCTTACTGGTTCAACACTACCAATTCAGCAGTTGACCAACAACCCTTTACTAAACGATTTAAAAGTACGAAGGGATATAATGCCCCTTGGCTAGCAGGTGTATCCCTTTTCTTGGAACCATCACCCTCCCGAGTCTTTAGCGCTTGTTAAACCCATAACGCCCATTTCTTTGGCGCCTTGTTAACGATGATACGCCATGGTATTTGGGTGCCCAGTTTCTTTTTTTAGTGTAACTTTTACCAAACAAAGTATAAATTTTTTATAGTATGGAGTACGACCTGTCTAGATTTATCGAAAACTAAGTTCAATATCTGTGAATGCATGCGGATGAGGTGTAACCTACTTAATGCCCACTATGTGATAATATTTTACATGATATATAAAACTCTTTTTTGTTAATATGTAAATATCAACTGTTTTTCTTGTAAATTAATGAATGTTATTGTTTGACTAACCATCTAAAAATATTATCTATTTTATTTAACAGAAAAAGTTGTTTTTAAAGTAGGTTGAAGCATGTTTCTTGAAAACATCGTTTATCAAACATAAAGTTTGTTTTACGTAGTAATATTGAACAACTTTTATGTAATTTATAAAAGTGTTTTTTATATGTTTAATTTTCTAATGTCTTATACACGTATAAGAGAATGTTACTAATTTTATTGACCAAGTTTAATCAACAAGCCCCACGGTTCCAATGCTGCTTGAATGAGTTCAATCGGAGTTCATTTGACACCCTTCCTACAACTTCTTATTTTTCTTTCACTGTGTATTTGATCCTAACCCGAACTTACGTATCCAAGTATATCAAACAAACACGAGTGTATGGCACTACACTAATGTAACAACCAAAACCTATTAGTTTGTGAAGGTAAAATAATTTTGTAACAAAAGATGGGCCTATTAGCCCAAATTAAGTTTTTATATTTATAAATCCCATATTGGCCCATTTGTATAAATAAGTTTTCCTCCAACCAACTTTAAGAAAAAAAAAAAAAAAAAAATCGAAAGTGCAGATCTAGAATAGAAGATGATCGTTTGCATCGCAGTCGTTGGGCATCAGGTTCGTCTTCTGTCTGTCTGTTTGTTTGGAGTTTAATTTGATGAATTTAATTTGATTATTGTTATTTGGTGTTTAATTTGGGAGGACAGAATAATCCGTTGTACATACAGAGCTTCACTGAAGCAGATGATGCGCTTAAGCTTCACCATATAGTTCATTGCTCTCTTGATGTTGTTGATGAACGAGGTATTTTGATATAATTGGATCGTTTTATGCCTTTTAGTCCTTGGAATTTATTTGATGATTGTTAATTTAATTCTAGCCTTGCTTGGGGTGTGCGCATAGAACGTGTATACGTGTAGGAGCTCGGGGAGCAAAAGTAAAATTGCACTAATTTTAATGTTATTTTACTAATTTTGTGAATATAATTTTAAAAACGGAGGAAGGTTAATTATGCGTAATGTGGTGGCGATGATAGCCAAAAGACAAAGGGTTTTATGCACCAATTGGGCTTGTATTGATTTCTAAGTGTTTTATGCCTTATGTCCAAGGCTTGAGGCAAAAATACTATCGAGCAGGGGGTCTCACTCGAAACAACCTCTTTATTCTTACGGGGTAGAGAGACAGTCTTACCTATTTGGTGGGATTTACTCTAAGATGTCAAAGCGCCTATGTGCGGTTAAAAAACAAGGGCTTTTTTGAATTAAGCACACAGTATAAAATACATTTTTATGGGCTTTAGAGATGTTTTAAGCTTGTTTAGGGCTAGTTTGAGAAGCTTTAAGCTTCTTGAGGGCTAGTTTAGGATGTTTAAGGGGTTTAGGCGGCTTTTAGCCTGAATTTGCGCCTCAGTGGCTAAATGCGCGCCTCACTGGTCGCTGCCCGCTTGCTGCGCCTCAACGCCTTGGCGCGCGCCTCACGTGCTTTTGACAACATAGGTTGACAGTAAGTTATTACATATTTACATTAATGTTGAGCTCAAGCTATGGGTTTAAACCATAGTCACATGATTCCAAATTTGGACAGCTATAAGTCATACGGTCAACGGTGTTATTTATGTCAATACATTTTGATGTAAAGCACTATGTGTCTATGTGGAGATGTAATCAGCTAGGAAAGCTAGATACCATCAAGGTTTAAAAGTACGGAAACGTGCCTTGAGGCGTTCCCTTCGCCTCACGAGGTGTAAGCCCGAGGAGAAATTAAAAAATAAATATAAATATTATATATTTTATAAAAAAATGAAATACTAACTAATTTCGTCACTAGATTCATCAAAAACATCAAAAAAACACATTAAAAAGACATGGAATGGTTAAAAGTGACACAAAAAGTCTAAAACATAAAAAATAAACATCTAAAACCCCGGAGGCGCAGGTGAGGCGCACCTGAGGTGCAGTTTTTGTTACCGCCTTAGCCCTATGAGGTGCAGGTACAAACCAACACCCTGAGGCGGCGCCTTAGAGTCGTTTTTTGCCCAAATCACCTTGAGTCACGCCTCGAGGCGCATGCCTCACCCTTTTTTAAACCATGGATACCATGCATGGTTATTTTGAATATTTATTAATGTAATCAGCTAAATCAATTTTCAATATTTATAAAAGATCATAGGGAAATTATATCCAAACAGAAGTAAGTCAATTGATTTAGCTGGGTAAAAACATATCTTTCATGCTGAACCAAAAAGTAAAACAAAAAAGTTGATTCTGAGAAAAGTCCAAACTTTTTTGTCTAAAGTATCCAGCATAGTCATAGCATGAAACCTGATAGGGAGGTTTGTTTCAAGTGTATGGAATTGTTGTAATCATTCAAACAACCAAATCATATTCATTTTCATAGGTTTACAAAGATACGGCCTTTTTTTGTTTGGTTTAATCAAACATGAGTGTATGTATTCTCCTAAATTTGAGTAGAGCGCATGCCCCATATCATTGGACTCCTGAAGTGAGTTTTACAATGTCCAGAAGGACCAGAACCGGAAGCAAGTCTAGAAGTTTCGGTTTCAAAAACACTTGAAACTTTTAGAACTGGGCAGTGCACTTACTTCAACAAATAGTTGTTGAAGGCTCAAGGGTGAGCCTTAGGCCTCAGCGCAAGGCGCTTACGAAACGAGGGCTTTTTTAAGTGAAGCGCATAGTATACAAGTACCATTTTTAGGGTCTTAGACATGGTTTAGGCTTGTTTAAGGCTGGTATAATTGTTTCAAACCTGTTCAGACAATTTCTGGCAGGAATTTGGCTGGAAAATGCGCCTAGGCACGCAGTTGGGTCTTCCTTGTCAAGTAATGTCAACATAGCTTCAATATAAGCTTATAATGAGGTCTAGGCGCACATCTTTTAAACTATGAAGCATTTTGATGTATACATTTTCAAAAGATGGTTCTGTAAGTGTAATAGAAATGTTTAGAAATTGAATATCTAAAATGATTGAGATTGCAAAATTTAATACTTGAAACAGTCAATGAATTTGAGAAACAACATATATACTTGCAAAAGCATTAAGAAAGATATATACCATCTCATGAAGTCATGATGCTTTTTTTAAGCATGCTATGATAATGATATAGTTGAATGGGAGCCAATTGTCATACAAATGTACATTTTAAGCTTTTATAATGAGGTATGAGGTTGGAATTACTTAAACATGTGACAACATCTCATGAAGCATTGATTCTTTTTTTCTTTTTTTTATATTATATGTTTATATTTACGATCTATACTCGATGTTAATGAGATTCTCATGACTGTTTTGCAGTAAACAACCCAAAAAAATCTGGACCAATGCTAAATGAGACATTTCTTGGTCTTCTATATCCAACCGAAAATTACAAAGTGTGAGTACTTCACGTTTGTTTTTTTAATATCACTCGTGTTTTTCTTTGAAGTCACTGGTTTCATTAACAAGATACAAACAATGACACTATTTCTGAGCCACATGTATATGACTGAGGTTAAATGTTGTGGGCAGGTATGGTTATTTAACTAACACAAAGGTAAAGTTTATCCTTGTCACAACAGACCTTGATGTCCGTGATGCTGATGTAAGAAATGTAAGTGCATAATGAATCTGTGAAGCTTCTGTCTTTCTGCTGTTTTATGCGCATGTTCGTTAGAGGTAGCAGAATGGGCTGGGTAATGGGTCAAAATGAAATTTTTTCCGCACCAGTCGAAACAGACACAATTGTATATTAAGTTTACTTGTGGGGTTCCTACCCTGGGAGGTCACATGTTCGAATCCCACTCAGAGTATGGTTATTCTGAAATGAGGGGCTGGACCTTAGGGGGGGCCCGAGGACCGGACCTGAAGGGTGCGGGGCTTCGTTATGGGTGGTACCGTTGGCCGTTCAAAAAAAAAAGATGTTGGAATATCATAAATGACAAAACACACTAGTTATTTATTTTTTCTAATCTTTTTTTACATTTATGGTTGCGTTTTGGTAAACCGATAGAAGGGTATTTTGCTCGTTATAAAAATTTTTATGGCACTTTTTTTTAATAAGCATGTTTGTGGCCTATAAAGTAGTTTCAATACATGAGTTGCCTTAATGAAAGAAGTTAAAAGAGTATTTGGTGGCCACATACATTATCCCTTTAAATAATAATATGATTTTTCAAGTAAAGTGGCTCGAGTGATATACATTAAGAGTACACTTTGAGTTTTGACCCGTTTCCTTTATTGGTTACTCATTTGACCCATTAGGGATGAAACACAACCTGAATTGACCAGTAATTGGGACCTAAGTTTACAAATTTAAGTTTCAATTCGAATAAAGAATTTTTGTTGTAGTTTTTCAGGAGGTTTCACTCTGCATATTTAGATGCTGTATCGAACCCATTTCATGTTCCTGGTAAAAAGATAACTTCCAAAACGTTTGCTGAACGGGTGACTAATATCGTCAAGTCAGTTAGCTTCCATACAACTGGATGAATTCACATTTTCGATTGTTGTTTATTACCCTAACTTCAAATATTTAAAATTTATTCCAGTTTGGGTAACACTTCTTTTTATCAAGAACTTGTTCTGAGTTGTAACATGGTCAATGTTTATTTCGGTATTCCTATTCTTTAAACTACCTACTAAATGACTTGTAGCCTACCCGTATCAAGGTTCATTCCAAAGTGGTTGGGGGTTCTAGTCCTATGGGTGTTGATTAATTAAGAGAATGTTAATTTAGATGATGTCCGGTTTAGTTGTTCTAAAAGAACTAAACCACCTTATATATCATAGCTAAAATTATATATATATGATTTGGTTCAAATGAGAACATTTGGCCAAATTGAGAGAACCATTTTAAACCATACTTCTTTAAGGCAAAAAAAAGGCATTTTTTTTGCTCAATCACATGTTTTTTTTACAAGAATACTTTTTTTTTTTCATTTATACATATGTGTATATATGTATCTAAAACAATAAAAAATGATGTTCATACATATATGTACATACATGTTTTGTAATGTACATACATGTATAAATATTTTGAAATGATTTCACATACATGTATAGAATAAAAGATTGTGGGCAAGAGCATATTATTTTAATGTAGATACGTGTCTATACGTGTTAGAATTTAAAAATAAGTATCATACTTATATGTTTAACACTATACACATATGTATAACCGAAAATGTAATATACACATATGTATAAATGTAATATATGTACATATGTATAAATGAAAAAAAAATTATTCTTGCATATAAAGTTGCGATTAATTTTTTTTTTCCCTTAGAAAAATGTATGGTCCAAAATGATTCTTTCAGTTCTCAAATAGAGGTTGGTTCTTTTGAGATCCCTATCCTATATATATATATATATATATATATAGAGGGGATGGATAATTTGAAAACCCTCCCTAGTTAAGAAAATCAATGAAATCCATATCCTAACCATTCATCCTAAGTGATCTACAGTGCGTGTTATGCTGATTATTTCTTGCTTTTGATCAAAAGTAAAGATAAACATTTAGTCACAAAAGGGTAATATGGTCAAGAAAAAAATTACTCTCATCTCTCTATGTTATTTAAGATTAAACTAATGTTAACAGGCTTCAAAGAAGCCTTAGGTAAACAGATGTTTTTTTATGTTTTCACAAAATTATCTCACCAAAAATATATAATAAATCAACAAAAACATATGTTTTCACTTATCTCACAAAAAAAACATGTAATAAATTATAACCTCACAACAAAAACATATGTTTTTACATACTTATCTCACTAAAAAAAATTCAATTTATAAATCCAAACAACAAATGTTTTTAGATGAAAACAAAACTTTGAGAGACAAAAAAAAAAAAAAAGAATTATGAATCCTCTGTTCGATGGCTTCTTCTTCAATTTTCAAAAACCGCATCAATCCTCTATTCGCATAATCTATCTACAAAAATACCTATAAGACAAATTGTTAAACAAACCTTATGTGTAGAATGAATCTCCTTCTAGTGTAAATGAAATAACATGAATCTTCTTGGATTCACCATCATAAAAAAACAAGAGTCAGATCTAAAAAGAGTACAGTGGAAAGAAAACACCAGATTTGTTTATGCACTTTCAGATCTGGCATCGTGTTCATCGATTTCAGCATTTTCTTCGATGGTGGTGATGATGCCCTGTAGACGGCCACGTGACCGGCGATGGACCAGTGGCGGTGTTTACATCGGAGCAATCTGATATATTAAATTGCGTCAAAAGGTAGATCACACCTCCCATGGATTCACAATGTTCTTCTCCACCTATGTCTCAATGCTTGATACAGGTTCACTTCCTCCGTTTGTTACTCTTTGTACACATATACATTGTGTATCTATATGCGAGTGTCTCTCGCTATTTCATTCTTCATCCAATTTTGCTTCTGATGTATCTTATTTCTTAAGTTGCACTTTTACTATTCAAGGTATTCAAAAGTTTTGTATGAATTTTGTTACTCTAATCTATAAAACCCATAACACTATATCTTCTTTAATGGAGAGAGAAATAGGATTGAAATGAATTTTTGAGAAGAGATAACAAAAGTATGTGTGTGTCAGGGTTGTAAGATTTGGAAGAGAGATAATGAAATTCTTGTGTCTAAAACGCCATTGAAAGAATTTTCAAAGATGACAACGTGGACTAGTCTGGACCATTAAATGAGTAAATAGCATGTATTTTCTCAGTTATCGCCTTTATCTTTCATTTTGTCACCCTCAGGCTTTAGCACATCTTAACTATATCATTAAATATTTTCAAAGATGTTATACGCTTGAACATGTTAAATGAATCTAACCAGAGGCGGATACACTTAGTATGTATGGTGGGCCCGTGCCCACCGTCCAGCAGCTCAGAAAAGCCGATATAATATGTATTCGTGTGTATATGCTCTTATTTGAAAAACATATGTGAATGGCCAACGTGCAATGCCATGTAATTTTGGACAAGCCATTTATATAATATAATATATTTTGTTTCAAAATTAGCTATGATATTCAACTTGAAGAATTAAAACAATTTAATTTATTTAAAAATAATTTCAAAATTTAAATACTCCATATTAGGTATTAATCGTAATTAGTTAAATTGCGTGGATAAGTGATGCGTTCTATTATAAGATTAGTCGAATGATTTATATGTGTTAATTTTTTCGTTGTTGTCAATTGTTCTCAAATTTATCGTATTATTTAGTAAATAAGTATGAACAACATTACAATATCTAAGTACAAATTGGTTTTAACCCGACCCTTTTTAATCTAACGCATTCTGACCCGCCATCTTTTAGCCCACCCAATTTGTGCCCCCGTCAAAAAAAATTCTGGATCCGCCACTGAATCTAACACAACACTATTAGCATGGACACATAAAAGATTGCAGATATTCTATATGTACAGCAACAAAGCAACTTCGCTTTTCATCCCTATTAGCAACTCAAAAGTAACTAGAATCCAACAGGCTTATATGATATTATGATTCCAAAATCTTTACATAATGCCATCTTTATTTATAATAAAATGAAAATCTTTTTAGACTAGCATATATGGTTTGACTATATTACATTTTCTTAAAGTGATGATGATATATATGGACAAAATTACATTCGGTCTTTAATCTTAATTTAATTTAATTTCAGTTTATAAAAATATCAAACACTAAAGAACACATTATGTATTAATTTTCATAATAAATTATAAAAAAGAAGATTATTCAAACCAAATATTAATCAGTCAAAATTAAACCTAACACCTAAAAAACATTATGTTCTTTCCTGTTTAATTTAAAACAAATTCATAATTCCATCAGAAAATAAACAACAATCTTATGTAGAGAGTAACTCATTTGGGGTTGGCTAAATGCACTCCCTTTTACTTTTCACACGCCTTTCTAAAAATAGCGTTTAAAACTTTTTAAATTCAATCCTTTTATAAATCTTTGTTCTTATAATTGACCCTCCATTTTATCGAGATTAATTGTTTCTTCAAACTCTGGAGGGTTGTAACAACGTTAGTTTATTGGTGGATGGTTCTTCTCAACAAGATTATGTTGTGATAAATTGTTTCTTCAAAACTTTGGTAAATCGCCTTCAATGTATAGATGCAGTAAATTCTTTTATGAAAATCAGTGGTATGTATGATATATACTTAAAAATCAAGTTATGGGTAGTAAATAAGTTCTTAGAAAAATCAGTGATGTTTCCTAATGTAGTTGTTAAAATATTAGAAAATACAAGGTTTGATTGTATTTATTTAAAAACTTGAGGGGAGGAGTGTAACCGATAAAGAGAAAAAAAAAAGGGGTGCATTTAGCAACACCCAACTCATTTTTGTGTTGTGCTAGTTGTAATCAGAACCTGTATTTTAGCCATTTTACTTTGATTTTCAGAATAACAAAACCTGTATTTTGGAAAATCTGAAGTCCAAGTTAAGATTATGAGTAAAGGATCGATGTTGCATTAAACTTCTATCACTAGTACATTAAGTCATTAATATGCTATGCGGGTATTGTCAATTTTTGTTTTCAGTTTCAATTTCACTCCTAAATAATCTACTTCTTTAACCCACACAATTTTAGAGGAAATTGCGAAAATAGCCCTTGACCCGAGTGTTTTGCGAAAATAGCCCCTCAGGCGTCGCGGAGAGACGGCTCGGACCTCCCGAGGCTTCCCAACCGTCTTTAATACGAAATCTCCCACGGACCAATTACCTTTTGACACGTGTCCGACAACCTCTGAACCGACTCCGAAGAGGGCTCCGGATTTGTTGGAGACGGTTCCGAGACGTCTTTGGAAAGAACGGTTCCAAGACGTCTTTGGAAAGTGAAGACGTCTTTGGAGAGTGAAGACGGTTCCGAGACGGTTCCGAGACGTCTTTGGAAAGTGAAGACGGTTCCGAGACGTCTTTGGAGAGTGAAGACGGTTCCGAGACGTCTTTGGAAAGTGAAGACGGTTCCGAGACGTCTTTGGAGAGTGAAGACGGTTCCGAGACGTCTTTGGAAAGTGAAGAGAGAGAGAGAGGAGAGAGGAGAGAGAGTGGGTGGGTGATGATGTGGCGGTAAATTATTGGTTGTAGTGGGAGACGTCTTGGGAGACGTCTGAGACGCCTCGGGGACTGGGACCCGTCTTCCCAAGACGGCTGAGGGGGCTATTTTCGCAAATCAACCCGGTCAAGGGCTAATTTTCGCAATTTCCTCTTTTAATAATTTGTTTTTTCAACATACTTATTTTTATCTACTTTTTCAAAAAAAAAAATTTAGGTTTGCAGAACATTGAATGAGTCATATATAAATGAGTTTTTGTTCTTTACTAAAACAAGCTGAACCAACACCGTCCAAACAACTTCGGTAGTGATATGGAGTATCTTTTCTATACCGTAAGTCAAAGCGAGTGTTGATACCGTGACGAACCTAACAAATACTATCCATACAATATCGGTCACATCGTATCCAATAGAACAACATCATTACCACTATCAATGCTATAAGAACCGTTAGTGTCTTAGTGATATTCACTTTTATTTTTTTCGATTGATGTAAAACACGTGTTGATATCTTTTTGAACATATCATGAGTTTATTATTTTGATTTTATCTTTCAGTCGTTATACCGAATGCCAATACCGTACTGATACCGTAATGAGCCAATCCGATGCTAACTAAATTCTTGATACCGCGCAGGGTAGCATGCAATGGTACCGTAACGAACCACACCGGCAATGATCAAATTCCAGTTGCATCCTCGTGGCAACTCGGGTTATATCCCATAAAGACCTGAAGCAAAAGTAAATAAGGAAAAGCGAAAGCTAAGAAATATTATTATATCCCATAAAGACCTGATTAGGAGGCGGCTGGTTTAGTTAAACATATACTACATCATAAAAAATAAGGTAACCTATAATAGAACACCAGTCAAATCCTTAATAAAATATTAACAAACAAACAAACAAACATGGTTTATATATCTTATAAATGCAATGGAAATATTCAAACCACACTCCTCACATCTCAATTTTCTGTTCCACGTACTTCCCAGTAGCCATGGCATCAATCGAGACCGGTGTTCCTACACAAGTCACTTCGGAGACACAGACAAGGTGGTCATCAAAACTCACGAAGTACGTCTCTAATACCGGTTCGGTTGCAGTCAAGAACCATATGAAGGTTGATGTAGCCTTAAGGTTCTTCCTGTTCGTAGGTGCCTTTGTCTTGGTCGTTGCTACGGTCACTTCTAAACAAACCGCGGAGATCTATGTTGCACCTGGCATGAAAATTCGCGTCGATGCCAAGTTCACTCACTTAGCTTCTTTCACGTAAGTGATTGCTAATGGAAATATGTTGGTTACAATTTGTTCTAATGTATATATATATTTCATGGGCTTTACTAAGTATTGACCAAGGTTATGCTTATTTATGTACTTTAGCCATCAAAGTTATGAGTAACCCTAACACCATGTGTGTTGTGGCCAGGGCGACGCCCTTGCCATCTCATCACCATTTTAACCAAGATTCTACCGCCAAATCACAACACCACCACCACCTATGGACGTTAAGCCCTTAACGCCTTTACCATGTACACCTTGGGTGGGTGGGTTCCACTACCTCCACCAATCACATGCACACACACACACACTTTCTTTTATTTAAATTATTAGTTAAACCATAACGTGATAGTTAAATGGTGAATTAGTTAAAGTCCATTGTATACGTGGCATGGCGTTACACTCTTTTTAGTTAAACCACAAAGGTTTTCTAATGATTTGGTTTGTGGGTGATTTTTGAAACTTATTTGGTTTAAGGGAGTCCACTCCTCTCAGAAGCGGACTCTGCCTTACAAGTTTGAGTCCGCTCCTCCTCAAGCGGACTTGAGGAAATGGCTTAGGTGTCCTGGAGCTCTCCACAAGTCCGCTTTCGGGAGGAGTTTGAAAAGTTAAAATCAGCTTTTGAGAGAAGCGGGCTCCCCATAAACAAAACCATTCATGCTAACTCAACAAATTAATTTTCTAAAAAAATATGTGTTTAACTTGTGTTTTTAGGTACTTAGTAGCAGCGTTCTCAGTTATTGGTTTATATAGCATAATCACCGGGTACTTATCATATTCAGCACTGAAGAAGCAAGAACGAAGCCATCAGTTACTTTTCGTGTTACTCGATTCTGTAAGACCTTGAACCTTGATATTATTAATTATTGATCTACCCTCTCAAATTTTGACAACCTTGAGGATTAGAAATGTTTGTATGCAGATGATTTATATAATTAATTAATGTGTGTACATGCAGTTGATGTTATCAATAGCAGCATCAGCAACAGGAGCTGCAGGAGGAGTAGGATATGAAGCACTCAAAGGAAACCCTCATGTCCGTTGGGTGAAAATGTGTCACATATTCGATACATTCTGTGACCATATTGCATCTGCAGAATCTATGGCACTTGTAACCTCGATAACACTCTTAATGCTTGTTTGGGTCTCAGTTTCCGCGCTTGTGAAGAACAATGGAAGGTGATTACACAACAATTTGCAAGTTAAACAAAGATCATTGCATAGCCAGTGTTAAAGGAGCATTCTTAATTCCATGAATATTATATAGTATATGTTTGTATTTCTTTGTTTTGTTTTGTTTTCTTTTCTTTAATTAGTCGGCTTATGTATCTTAAGAAAATATTAGCCATAAGTGATGCATGGTTTATTATTGTAATATTGTTGAAGAAGGAGAAGCAAAATAGAAAAGGTTTGATTTAAAATACGATTTTTTTTTCTACTTGTAGATTGTTTGTTTCTATTTTCTTTTATGTTGATTTACTATTGGTTAGTAGGGCTTTGGCTATAGCCATGAAAATTGAACCAAGGACCTCTATAAATATAAAGTGGTCTTATTAGTAAACTTTGTAAGTATAATCTATCTATCTATGTTAATAAAGCAAAACATACGAGGGACACATGTCATTCTCTCATGTGTGTGAATTTACATGTGTGTGAATTTACATGCGTGTATTTGAAGAGAAAACACATCACCGAACATCGGTGAGTGCTCACAGATTTCCAAGGTGAAAAAACTTCCTGGATCCAGCGGACGGCGTTCCCGGACAGGGGCACACCTTCCCCGTTCTCCCCGTTGTGGACTCCATGTAACCCGATGGAATATCAAATGAAGAATATGTTCTTCGGTAAAATAGCCACATGCCACATTTTCATAGAATCTATTGGTGATTTCCTTTTGTAGTTTGTTGTTAAAATAATATCTTATTCAAATTTTACATGAGCTATGAATAGGGGTGTTCAACGAATCGAATAACAGATTTTCGAATTATTCGAAATGAATTTCTCGAATTTTTAATATTTTTACCCGAATTCGTATTTGATTTGTATTTGATTCGAATAAGAAACTCGAATTTGAATAATTCAATTTAGTTCAAATTCACAATAAATAATAAAGTGTTTTACTTTTAGTTTTAAAACCAATACAATCTCATTATTTTTAACATATGAAATACAAATCTCCAAATTGATACACAACAATATGTCAAATACCGGAATACTAAAAATAGTAGAGAGTATAGTTTATTGGAATTTTGTGATGTATAAGGTAAACATGTAAATATGGTTATGGTAAAAGTTGTAGAGAATATGGGTTCATAGAGTTTGACCAAAACTTAAAAGTTCTATTTTTCAATGTGTATATTTGCGTACATAACAATGTGTATGTGTGTATATATACTTAAAAAATATACATGTATAATTTTTATTCGAATTTCAAATCGAATCGAATTTAAAATCATAAATTCGTATTAGACTTATATTCAATTTACTGGACTCGATTTCGAATTCTTAATAATCGAATCAAATTCTTGGTAATTGAATCGAACTAAGTCGAATTTCAAATTTTTCGAATTCGAATAAAATTCTGAACACCCCTAGCTATGAAAATAAAAAATATTAATTATCATTAAATAATCTCTCTAACCAAAGTGACATGTTTCGGAAAACCACGAGCCCGGATTGTAGTTAATGGAGACACTATATATCTCTGCGTAGTTCAAGATGTTACAATAAATAATAGATTTAAATATCTCCAACTAGCTTTTATCCCGGGAGCGTCCCGGGTTTGAAAATGTTAATAATGAAGAAATATAAATTAAAATGAGAATAGTTAAACCATTAAGTATGTTATCATTGAGAAGTGAAAGACTGCATGTTTATGATCTGACTTCACTTTTTTTTAACTTTTTTTGTTTATGTTTTTAAAAAAAATTCATTTAAAAAGATGTAAAAGTTAAAAGCTACATCCTCTTTTATTAATTAGTGTACCCTTCAACATTATTAAATATGGATTGTTTATTATAATCAATAAAGAGTTACAGTAAAAAAAACCATTAAAGAAACTAATGAAAAATAATTTGGAGATTACATTTGTGATTTAAGAATTTGATATTGCCATTCTATTTATAATCATATTATATTTAAATGTTTTTGGAAAGAATCTTATTAAAATTTTTTTCCGTAAAATAATAAATTCAATACTATCATCTTAAGGTGCCACATGGCACATTCAATAGGGGGTTGAGGTCTCCATTGAATGCCACCTCATACAAACTCAATTCTTTTATTATAAGTTTAGTATTATTAGAATGGTTATATTTTTCAACCCCGGGACACTCTCGGGATAAAAGCTAGTAAAGTTTATATATAGATTAAGCTTAAGAAGAGTGTCTCGGGATAGACAGATTCTAGTTCAAATATTAGGATTTAGCTAGGATGTCCAATGTATGCATTTTTATTTCCATGTCAATAAATCTATCAAAAACTCTAAAACTCATAATCTTCCATAGCGTCAATACTTTTCTACACCTACTGTCAACCCTCAACAACCTTTAAAATTTGAACTGTTTGGATATCAAACTGAGTTTGTGCGGTTTGTTCGGTTTTATATAAACAACCCTAAATCCCTAATTGACAATAGTGATATTAAGAAGCATCTTATGATCTTATATTTTTTTTCGCTTAAGAACTCTAATTGCTTTCGCTTGACAGCTTCCTAACATATATCGAATTTAAATTCTTAATTATAACATAGATTAAAAGAACTCGGTTAACTTAATTAAAGGGATAGGCAGGTTTTTGTTTTAAAGATAATATTAAATGAAAATTTTCAATATCAATTTAAAAGATATCTATAAACATATTATATTTAAATGTTTTTGGAAAGAAATTCAATTCTTTTATTATAAGTTATAGATTATAGATATGGTCATTGACATGATCATTAGGAGAACCATGATAAATTAGAAAAATAGCTAGGTACAATTAAAAAAGGAAAAGTGAAAGTTCCGAAATTTTTTTATTGGAAGCTAGGCTTAATATTACTTTAAACATATATGTAAATATTAATCATTGATTAAGAACGAAATTTTTACTATATATCTACATGATAAAATGACAACACGTTTAATTAATGTACCTAATTGACAAAAACTAAATCCTTAGAAAAAAAACTCTTAACAAACAAACAAGCATCATTATATAATAGAATGCGTTGGAAATAGCCGAACCATAATCTTCACAAACCGCTTCAACTTCAATTTGTTTATCTCTACTTTCTAGTAGCCATGGCATCAATATAGACCGGACCTCCTTCACAAGCCACCACGGAAACAAAGATGAGTTGGTCATCAAAGTTTACGGGGCTCGTAGCGGTGCGGTTGCTCATGTCAAGCACCAAGGGAGATGTAACCTTAAGGTTCTTCATGCTCATATTTTCCTCTATTGCAGTCATTGTACAATCACTTCTAAAACAAACCGTGGCCATGCATGTCTCAACAGTCATGTCAATAAGCTTGGATGCAAATTAAGTTCACTTACATACAATATTTGACGTAAGTAATTGACAATGGATTAAAAAAACACATTGGTTACAACATATTTAAAGTATGTATTTGATGGGTTTTGTCTTAATCATCAACCACGAAAAGTGGCTCATCATGGTTATGCTTAATTTATGCACTTTAACCGTAACATCTTATCTAAATCCTATATCATTTCGTTCTATTTTGTTCGCAAGAGAGATATTGGACCATAAGTAATGTTTTGCCCATATCACCAATGTTTTGCATGCAATGAGTTTGTATGAGATAATACCTTCATAGTCAAGCATGCTCGGGCAGAAGCAAACCTAGAACGGGTGACTTGCAGGAAAGTTTCAACAAAGGGCAAACAAAAACAAAAATTAACACCATCCACACCGGTAGGTGGTTTTGGCTGTCTCACATGACATATGCCCAAGCAATTACAATCTTTTCTCTCTGTTACCCCATTCACACCCGCATTATCTCTCTCCATAAAACCAACTTTCTCTCCTCCCTCCCCATCACGTACCTTGTTTTAGTCAGTTTTGGCCAATATATAAATAGCCTGGTTTAGTTAGTTTTGGCCTAACAACTACCACACCCCTTCTCATGGGTTAAGCTCTTTGAGGGCCAAGGGTGCCCCGTGGTGTTCAGAATTGTTTAACGATAATTAATATCTTTTATATTCATAGATTCTAGTTTTCAAGTTGAGATTATTGTCTTCCAACCCGACAAAGTTAGGATTATTTAATTCCAATTCCCCATAAAAAATTTCTTCGAATAATGAGTCATTGAATCGTCCATAATGGAGAATGTGAGAACCACTATACTAATTGAGAATTGTAAGAACCAATGAGGATGCTCCAACATCGTAAATAAAAATGAGCCGTTTGAAAACAATTTATAACATCCGACTACTCACACCAACTAATAGTTTCCGCACTTAATTGAGAGGCACGATAAACTAAAGAGTTCTCCTATAATATAGTCTACAGGGAAGTAATTTTAACAATGTTAACACTTGACACTATGACTTTTTATCCTTTTGTTTGTGCTGTTGGACATAAAAATTGTGATAAGATATATGTATAGATCAATCCTATTGGATCCCACGAATACTCACATCGACAAATTACCTTCAACTTTCTTGTTCGATACCTTAAAAGACAATAGAAAAATCTTTGATGATCTACTCAGACTAGAGAGTTCAATCCTGACATTACAACTAGTGTACAAACCATTTACCTAAGATGCAGACGTAAACACAAGTAAAATTTGTTTTAAAGTTTCTGTGTCTAACAAATGCCTTAACGAGTCTTGTTTATTCATCTGTTCGATATTTGCTACATATTTTAATTTGTATTTCTATTAGTTTTATTGTACGTTTTTTTTACATATTTTTATAAACTATTTTTGGCAAGATATTATATGGTATCTTAATTTTAGAAATAAATAAAGATGTTCCTTCATTGCCATGACATAATTGTCCACAAAGTACCGCAGGAGTTTTGATTCAATTATTTTGATTTCGATTTTTTATTTACAAAGGGCCATGACATGCAATCAAGATTTATGTTTTTGGTTCCTTTCCGTTAGTCATCAACTTTTATTATTTAATTAATTATCATAGCTCAAAATCTCAAATATAAATATATAGCCTACAACTATGGATATCATACTTTTCATTTTTTTTATTTAACTTTTTGATATTGTTATTTATATTTTATACTTTTTATTAGTTGTTTATGTTAGTTATTACGGGCTTTTAATAAATATAAAATTTTAGCATTTTATTAGTTAAAACTATATATATAACTCCTTTCTCCTTTAATAACTAGACTAGATTACACCGAAATACTATATAGATGCACGATTATTCACGTATTAACTAGTTTTTTTTTATTATTAAAACAACAACCAACTAAAAGTGACCAGTTTTTAAAAGTTATAATTCGTCCACTCGGCATCTTGACACATAATACTAGTGTGTATATTTTTGTTATCTTGATACTATATTATTCTATCTAAACCGGAATTAAAAGACATGTATGTACTAGCATGAGACTCAATAGTGGATAACATAATACATTCTAGGGTTAGTTCATGAGCCTAAGCTAAGTGGAGCTAGGGCAAGCTAGGGCTCAGCTAGCTTATAATCCGAGCTGGCTCGGCTTGGCTTCAATTTGACACCGAGCGGAGAATCTAAGCTCAAGCTTAGCTTAGTTTGGCTTTGATTTATGAAGAAAATTTAATAATATATTGCTTTCAAAATTCAAAAACAAAATAGTATTTAATAGTTCAAAAGAACACATCTAAAAGAAGTTCAACTTAATACATTACATGTGAAAATCAAGTTACACCAAATACAAAATAAGTTTCAGATTTCAATGAAATGCAATATATGTTCATTAGCATCCTAATAAACACAAAAATACTTTATAGATACCCAACTACACTCTTCAGTGGCGAAACTTGGAGATCGAATCGGCAGGGGCCCGGACTCATTTTTTCCTATCGGTAGGGGACGGAAGATCAAATCAGTGGGCCGGCCGAACTCAATTCATATAAAAGTTACCTACGAAAATCGCAAAATTCAACCACTGCGCCAAAAAACGGCAGGGGCCGGGGCACCCACAGACCTCCACTATGCTTCGTTCCTGACACTCTTAAATACATGCAAATAATAACAATATTTATTTTTTAAATATATCATATGTATATAAAAATAAAATATATTATAAGTAAAATTATCCGAGCTAAATCAAGTCGAGCTAACAAACTAGCCAAACCCAGCTAATATGGCTCCTTATGGATTGAGCCGAGCTGGCTCGGTTCATTTTCCTACTAAGCCATTTCAGGCAACCTTTTTCCGATTTAATTCCGAGCGAGCTCCTTTGATTCGCAAGCTTTTTGGATAGCTCTAATACATTCTACCTTAGCATCAGAGGCATAGGTTTCAAGGGGCGGGAGGGGGTGACCGACCCCCCTGAATTTTCGGTCAGAAGTTCCGATTATATAGTATACGTATAGAATTTTTTAGGTATATTCGGTTTCGGCCCCCCTTTTGTTTTTGAAAAAAATAGGTACATTATATAAACCAAAATTAACGATATATCGGACGATACAAGGTTTCCAAATATCAGTTGTTTTACTGAGTTTATCGTTTTTCTTTTTTTTTTTTTTCTTTTGGACCCATTTTGAGAGGTACAACTCAATTGTTTGATTTTGTCTATTTTTTTCTTTAAAAAATGCCCAATTAAAACCATTAACCTAAGTAAAACTCTAAACTCTCTGCTGTCTCTCGATCTCACTTCTCAACCCTTGCGCATAGTTGATAGTTTTATACTTTCATCTTCATCCAAAGAATCAAGGTACATCTACTTTACTAATTTATTAATTATATATTTTTTTGGTAGATAGTAAAAATGGATAGATTCATAGATTGTTGTCTTGTTGTGTTGTTGATTAAACCAACCCAATATAATATTTACAAATGGGGGTCGATCGATTGCCTTTGTCACCATCCAAATGCCACAAGATAACTATATCTATCATCTTCTCTTTAGCTTTCATATTCTAATAATTGTTGGACGCTGGTACTGCTCTGGACGGTGGTGTTTTTTTTATTATTCAATCTTTTGTGTCAAGTTATCACATTGTTTAAGAGTTAAGGTAGAAAATAATTATGACTTGATTTAATGTTTATATTATTAGATTATAATATGAGGAAGAATAAAACCATAACATCTTTTTTCAAAAGAGCGAATGAAGAACAAGCAGAGCGAATAGATAATGAAAATATGAGTAAACGTCAAAAAGTATCAACAAGGGAACCGATTAATGAACCGATTGATGAAGCGGATAAAAAAATCAACAAGGGCATGCTATTCATCAAAATCCATAGGCAAACATGAAAGAAGTGGATGTTTGTAGTTTAGAAAGAGATACCGCTAAACGACTTGAAATGTGGAAATATCAGAGGTCGACGGGCTGAACCGTAATTCTTCATCCAGCTACCCGCGCTTTGTCTCCTTTTTAATGTTTGTGTCTTGTTCAATTTTTTTGTTAAACAATGCTTAGAACTTTGATATTATTGTATTTAATGTTTGACTCGACCCGAGTCGAATCACCGACCCGAACATATAATCCGAAACATAGCTATAGAAAAAAAATAGGTCTTATCCCGTGACTGGTGATTTCCGACCACCGGACTAATTTCTCAAGCTTCGCCACTACTTAGCATCTCATCATGTATCTGTTACCATAGTTTCTTAGTGACTTAGGGCATGTTTGGATAAACTTATAACTTATTACTAATCTCATTTTCTACGTCCTTATCTCTTTTTTCAAAAAAGTCATACATTCCTAACTTATAACTTATCTCCTTTTCCACCTCCTTTTCAAACCCAAAAAGTTTTTTTCAAACCATCACCCAGACACTTTTAAAATAGACTTTTTAAAAAGTCATAAGTTATAAGGAGGTGAAAATAAGGAGAGCCAAACACCCTTCGATCTAGCATCAAATCTCAACATGACAACATCATGTACACATTAGTTTGACTTCTTAAATACTTCTACATTCTAGGTTGGAATCTAAACGGCATATGCATGCAAGTTTTGCATATTACAGGGTACACTTATGTATGTATGCGTGCTTAGATATTCGACTATTTATAGGTTAAATTCATGTAAACTTACAACTCGATATCTTTATAGTTAGATTGCACGGGGCGTGGAAGAGGGATGTGAAGCCCCTCCATGCCACCTAACCTAACCATCCTGGTTTCAACGTGAAGACTGGCGTGGGGCAAACCCCATGTGATTTTCTACCAGCATGGGACAAGTGAGGAGGGTAACATGGCGGCTCCCGGTTTGTTGTTGAAAAAATAATCGTTGCCCTCACGCTCTAACAGATCCTTTTTAAAAAAAAATGAAAAAAAATATTTTAAAAAAAATAAGCGTTGCCCCACACCATTTCTAACACTTCTCTCAAATCAAACCTATTACCATTTTTAATCACCCTCTTGTCAACAATGGTGCCGTGGACCTACAGGAAGAACTCGCCTTAACATTCAACTAACTAAATGTCAAGGAGAACACAAAAGTTTCGAGCACACTCCGTGCGACACCCTTTTGGGCAAAATTTTTAGCCGAGGTTCATGTGTTTGTTGGTGGTGACACACACCACACTAGCAATTCACTCAACCATAAGTGATTGGATATCAAACAAGCATGGAAGAAGATCCTAATCAATCCGAAGACGTTGTAATAGAAGTTACTCAATTTGTGTACACTTTTCAGTTTGATGAGAGTTTTGAGTATGTTTTTGTCATGACACTTGTTAAGGCCTAATTATATTTAATTTAGTGCTTAGTTTAATGTTTTTTAATTTATCCTTTTTAATGTAATGTTACTGTTTTAGTAATATAAATGTGGTTTCTATTAAATTTATTTGTTTCTTTATTAAAAAGCAAATTAAAAAAAATAGTGTAGGACTGTTTGACTCACCAAACCGAATCCAATATTCACGATTTTTTTCTTGTATAAGTACTGAATTCAAACACGAGTGTTTTTGTAACAATAAAATGATTATAGAACAAACCACAAACACATAGAAATGATTTCTCAAATGGTTAAGATTCCATAAACTTTCACTCAAAGGTTTACAATCAGATCTGTCCACAGGAATGACCAAAAAACTTTGCAAGGGTTTGGGAGAATGGCTTTATATATTGCGGCCATTCGGGTGATATGTTTACACGAATGGGTCTATTCACACGACTGGGTAGTGGGACAGATAGGTTTATAGGATTGATGCATATTCGTCCAAACATTAACACGAATGGGCATCCATTTGTGTAAACCAAGCCATTTATCATAACATAATTACATATATGCCCCTAGACTATTAAACAAGCTAAACCACAAACAAACAATGCACGATGACTATACTAAGCTAGGGGCATATTATATGTGTACTAATATACTTTCCCTTGGACCTAGCTAGTATGTCTTCAAAATCTTCAGCAAAAATTAGAACTTACTTTTGATAATATGTATAATTGTAGTGAAGGATAATTTGAATATGTGTAGAATAAATGAAGGATAAATGTAAGCTAATTTTGAAGGAGAGATATATATAACTTACTTTTGATGAAATAATTTATAACATTTTTCACTCTATTCGACGGTCACGATGGGATCTTTCTACTTTCTTTTCTGTGTATCACTTGATCGGGACAAATATTAAAGCTAGAGAATTAGTAAACAATACAGTATGTAACAAAAGTGTTCACGTAAACTCTGCTTTATCCTTCGCCCACATTTTAAGACACAAAGCTTAAGGCTCAAGCTAACCGTATTTGAAAGTCAACCAACTAAAATTATCACATCACACGTTATTAATTATTTTTAATGGAAAATTCAGAGATGGACCACCGAAGTATTATTATGTAACCCGGAGTAAACTCAAAAATCTGGAAAAAACACCACCCTATATGGGAATCGAACTCAGGACCTAATGGTTTCAAAGCCTCATCCCACCTAAGATGTTACTTGACTATAATGATGTGGGCAATAGATTCTGAAAAAGTACATTATACGTTAATTGATATTTTTTAAGACTATGCAAGCATCAAGATTTGCATTTAAGCTAGTATTAAGACTTTATTATATCGTGTGACTTGCTTCATTAATCATTATCCCTTTTGATAATGAAAAATCTTGAATCCCGAGTTAAATTTATATAAGAATATGTGTTCTGGCTAGTGGCTAGAGGTGAGCATACACTTGATCGAATTATATTGTGTCATGTAGGCGTTCATGTAGCAATGGCTCGCGACCGCAGGCTGGTAGCTTGATCCCGTTATGGGTCAAGGTGAGAGAGTATTTTTTTTACCAAATAAATAATATTAATCATAAACATTTTACCAAACATTTTTTTAAAACATAACATTAAGTTAAAAAAGAAATATATTGCAATAAAAAAAGTTACACTAAAAAAAAGAAACATTACACTAAAAAAACCACTGCATTTAAAAAAAACCCTAACGTAGGATTGAGCCCGAGCATATCATTTGCACGCCGAAACATGGTGAAAGTCATGCCAACCTCCGAAATGTACTCCACGTGCGTAAAGGCTAGTAGCACGTCTTCTTTTTCTCCGGGGATATATCTCTTGACCTTTTTGTACGCAATTTCGAAGTTTTTACACTTCGACTTCAAATCCGCGTACTTGTGAGAGATGGAGTCACAAGTACGTTTGGTACCCCCAACAAGGGTACCAAACTCCTCTAGGACCTTTCCCCACTGCGGTCCGCCGCGCGATCCCCGGCTTGTTGAGACGTTGTCACCATGCACTTGGTTATAAGCGATTATTAACGCTAGTTCCTCCTCGGTTCATTGCACCATGATTAAAGGTTGATTTTGAAGATGATGGCGAAGAGTTGTAGAATTGTGGGTGAAGAATATGGTGAAGGTGTGGTGAAGAAGATGAAAATAAATATATAAAGAGTGGTGTAATAAATGAAATTTGGTAAAAAAGTTAATTTTTTTAAAATTTCAAACGGTTTGAATCCCAGTGGCGGCCGCAACAGTGGTCGCGTGTGGTCGCTCGCTTCAGTCCTCACGCGTAAATGTTACCATGCTCGCAAGCCACGTGGATTAAGTTGTGGCTCGTGTGCCACAACACATATTCTAACCAAAATTCTAATAAAATTTATCATTTGTCATGTTAAAGCCTTAAACCAACTTCAAAATCTTTCCACTTCTCTTTCTTCCAGGCTTATGTGTGTATCGTCCAAAGTTATTCCTGAATTTCCCTAACAAAAGGGTCACATTTTCTTTTTAATTACGAACTTTCAGTCTAACCGTTGGTGATTTAGTTTTGAAAAGTAAGTTATCAATTAGCATAAAATAATAAGAGTAAACTTATATTGTTGTCTTTGAAATTTAGACATTTGTACAAGTTCATTTTAAAGTTATATTGCAATCCTTAAGGTTTGTCATTTCTTGTATGTTCTATCAAATGAGCTAACCTCGTCATTTTTAACGTTAACTCAAGATTAGTATGTTGAAGTTAACAACAAAAGTTAATAAAAAGTTAAAATAAATTTATTTAAAAAAAGCTGAAAAAACAAAAAAATTAAAGTTAAATTCTCTCCGACCACCGTTGACGCGAGACATACGTAAATGCCAGGGAATACACTGAAACCTATTGTCACATGGGCGGTGAACACTCTAACTTGTAAGAAAACTGCAAGCATATACGTTCTTTTGTCACATAGGGTCATTCTTGTTGCTACACTGTATTCAGCGTGTTCATCCAAAAATTGTAACTGAATGAATAAAGCATGTGTACAAGTTTTTTGGTTTAGTATATGAATGAACTTCTTATCAATTGGGTTTAAAAGTGTTTTTAAAACACTATTTAGCTAATGGATTTAGATAGGTAAATTAGTTTAATTGAAATGTGGGTTTAGGTGTTTAATGGGCCTAAACCAAATCAAAAGTTAATGAGTTTAGCAAACAAATTAATTGGATTTCTAAAATTAATTCTAGTCTTTTATCTAAAAAAAAGACTCTCTCTCTCTCTACATATATAGGTACCGGTTCAAATACAAAGTCTTCAAAACGTGCGAAGTGTGCGAAGTACATCATAATTACTACGTAATGTATGATACAATTATATATAAACTAATGATATCATCATCATCATCATCAAATGATCAACCTAAATCAGTTCGTTCTCTTTCGATTATATCTCCAAACAATTTTTTTCCATTGATTCATCGAAGATGACTGTGAATATGATTGTGCAGGTATGAATTGAGTTGTTTATTTGTTATGTAATGTTGTTCGATTGATTTGTTTATGATTTTTGTTAACGTATTTTGTTATTAAAACTAAATTCAACTGTTTTTTTTGTTCGTGGTTGTCGTTAATGTTTTTGTTTGTTCATGAAAGCATTACGTTAGTTTTCTGATATTTTTGTTGTGATTTTCTTTGTTTTTATCACATTATTACGTTTTTTTGTTATTGCATTCATTACGTAATTAGGAAGAACATATTACGTAATGAATGTTAAAGACATATACTTTGAATAACATAAATTACGTAATTATATGTTTTTCATTACGTAATTAGGAAGAAAATATTACGTAATTTATGTCATTCAAAATATATGTCTTTATCATTCATTACGTAATTAGTTTATATATAACTAGCTGATTACCCCGGGAGGTCCCGGGGTTGATAAATCTAATTTTACGTGATAACCTATTACAAATGGCTCAAGTTAACTAACCACAAAATCTTCCAATCATTGCATGTTTATAGTATTCTAATCAGTAATAACTCATATTCCCCACAAAATCTAATTTTACGTGATAACATGAACACTTTGTGTGTTTTTTTCCTGTATGAACGAAACCCCACAAAAAATAGTCGATTTTTTCTCCGTTTTTTATATAGCACTATGGTACTCGTTGGAAAGATAATAAAACGCTCGTTAATTTGGTGTAATTTTTTTCTTTAAAAAATCCCGTATATAAAAGATATAAACGTTTAAAAGTTATGGGAGGAAATATGAGAGAGAAAATTTTAAATTTATTTTTAAATTCTTTTTTCCTAAAATAACTCAATTTAATTAAAAAAGGAAACAATTTAAAAACACCAAAAACTCTTCATTATGATGCCACGTGGCATAAGGTTGAGGCCTCCATTGCACGCCACGTCAGCAAAGGTCTTTTCTTTTATATATATATATAGATTGTATCATACATTACGTATTTATCAGCATGATTACATTATATAATTATGATGTACTTCGCACGATATTATTACTTTCTACGGTAACCATGTCCTATATATATAAAAATTTTGGGCCTCTTGAACAGTGGTGGATCTAGACCAAAACTTCAGGGGTAACATTAAATTGTTTTTAAACGTATTTTCATACAATGTTGAGCTTTTTTATCGTACTTAAATATCGTTATTAAAAATATTTGGACTTGGAGTTAGACCAATATCATCTTTTTCTGGGGTTTTTATTTTAAATAAATTGCCAATAAGAGGTTGTTTGGAACATGGTTTCAGCTTGCAAATACTCTAATTTTAGAAAAATAAAATAAAATGTAAAGCATAAACAATTTGACAATGCACATAAGCCCTAAGATCAAATGTAAACCGTAATCAATTGTACATATATAAACACTAAGGCCTACTGAATTCACATAAAAAAACTACATAACCAAATGTAAAGGAAATAAAAATAAAAACATGATAATAGATAAACTCTTGCATATCAACATCATCATTCACTTATCCTTATTTTTAATATTTGGAGTATTATTTGAACCAATTTCATCATTTTCGAGGGCTTTTCTTTTAAACAAGTTGCTAATAAGCGTTTGTTTAGGATTAGAACATGGTTTCATCTTTATAAACGCAAACCTAAACAATTAATCAAAAACAATATAATCAATTATAACATCCAAAACCCAATTTATAACTACTAAATTCCTAAAACACGTAGAAGTATAATATAATCACTTACTAAATTCCTATCATCCCAAATTGTTGTCTGTTGAGTTAGGATATATAAATAAATTTCATACTTCTCTTAAAAAGCCTAAAAATATAGTCAATCAACCATTCAACCCCAATAAATAATAAAACGGTAGCTACAATTCTACATCATTCGCAAATATTAAAGCAATTCCATTAAACTAAAAAAAAAAATAACTCACAGGGACAGGGGCGCAGGGCGGAGGAGGGCTGGCCGGCTGCGTAGGCCATAGGGTTTGGTTTGTGGTTGATTGGCTGAATGGTTGCTGTTACAAATGGGAGTTCGGTTTTTTTTTTATTTATTTTTTTGCCTGTGAACAAAGAAGATGAAAGTGGGGATGGAATTAGGATGGGCTTGTTGAGTTGTTGGACTTGGATTATTAGAGTTTTGGGCTTTTTAGATTGGTTAATTTTTTTTGGGTTATTAATATTCGAGTTCGATTGTCCCGGGTGTATAGCCCAGTGGACGTGGAAGGTGATGGAGAGACTTAGGGCCCTTGTGGTCAAGAGTTCGACTTTTGATTCCTCCAGGTTTTACCGGTTTACCGCCGTCATGCCTTCGGGCGGGTATGGAGCCGGGTTTTCCCTGGATTAGGAGACGGGTGGCCTAGGGGCTCCGTGCGTGTGGATTGGGCCGCTGCGAGGCTCGTGAGTTCGGCTCCGAGTCTATGGGCTTCCCTTTGCCATTTGAGCGTGCATACGGAGTACCCGTCAACACTTTAGTTGGCCGTTTAGAAAAAAATATATTTGAATTTGATAAATATTTTTCCGAGTGACATAACGTGGTAACGTATAATTTCATTTAGTACTAACGTTTATTAAATATTAGTAGCAACGTAAATTTCATTTTAGTAGTAACATTTTCGAAGTATCGTAATTTTTTTTCCACTACGCGCGCGAAGTTGAGAAGCGGACACGACCCCTAGCATCATGCTAGGTCCGCCCCTAGTCCTTTGCGGTCGCTCACTTTGCCAAACTCCGGGGTCGGCCACGAGTTAAATTTAAACAAATGAGCAGGTTTGTGTTCTTGGATTTGTTTTCAAGTCTAGTCTCACCATTTTATACACATTCATTGACCATTGTGATACTTGGATCATATAATTAATAATCTATACTATAGCTAATTAAACCTCCTTTGTGTTCTTCGATTTGTTTACAAGGTCTAACCTGATCCATTTGCCAATGACCCCCAGCTCAGTTGGAAAGAGGTGAGAGGGTTTACTCCTTAGGGAGGTTCCCGCCCGGGGGAGGTGCACGGTTCGAATCCCAGAGCCAGCAAAAATACACCCCTTAACGTTGAAAGGGCTTATGCCCTCAGGGACGATGCGGAAGGGGATTCGAAACGAGATACCGAGGTGATGGCCTTAGCTTATCTAAAAAAAACCTGATCCATTTAATACACATTCATTGACCATTGTGATACTTATATCCTATAATTCATCCTTAGCTAATTAAAATCTCGTTTGTGTACTTCTTCGATTTGTTTACAAGGTCCAAGTCTAAGCTGATCCATTTAATACACATTCATTGTGATACTTGGATCATATAATTCATACTCTAGCTAATCAATCATGGATCGTGTGAAACTTTTACTTATCATATATAAAATACATATTCAAACTGGCACAAAGCAAAAGCATGAACTTATACAGAAGCTAAATAACATGAAATAACATCAAACTGATACATAAATGAACATCTTCACTCATTGACCAAACTATCTCCTTGCAATTTTCTTCAAAAGCGTGTAATACGAGAGCCAAACTAGAAGTAGAAGTGCGATGGTCGATATGATTGCCATAGTGGTGGCTGCCGATAAGTGATGACAGAATGAACCGTACGCATTGCAGATCTCCTTCCAGAACGTATGAGAATTCCCTTTGAGTCCAATATATGCTACCCCTAGTTCTGCTCCTACCGCTGAAGATACAATACTCAAGAGCAACTGCATGCATGCACGCACGAGAAGTGTTATAACTATTAGTTTATGCACTATTTTATTTAACTCTTTACAAAGTAGGTTAATTTTTTAAAATAGTTAGTAAAGCTATCAGATTTTTATTCAGTTCTTAAAGTTATAGAGGTCTTTATTTATTTGGTTCAAAACTTCATATGTTAAACATTGTTTTTTAGTAAATTAGTATGTTGCAAGATCAGCGCGTACAGAATCTAGCATCGCCAAACAAAACTGCAGCTTCGTAGAAATTTCGCCTGTTTTCTTCAGAGTAAAAGCTAAAAAGAAACCAGTAATGATGCTGTACAAGCAAGCTACCGAGCAGGCAGCCACAAAGTATCTGCATGATCATAACCAAAAATTAGTTCATAATTCACAATGAATATGTCATTTCGCATTTTCTTGCCAAATTAAGGTCCCCTTTGAATGTTAGACACTAATCAAACATAAACATATTGGTTATCATATGTTAATAATAGTGTGTACATATGTTAAGTATTATAGATAAAATTATATCCTAAGTTTAGATATAATAAAGGACCGGTTTTAGTCACACCGGTTCATGTGGAAGTTATATTAGTTTGAAGGGACATGTCGGTTATCAAACATACCGATTCATATGTATATATAGGTCCCATACTTGTACATTTTATTATATAGAAAAGTGTGTGTTATCTAATAGCCAACTTTCAAATTTCCCTCCACTCTTTCCCTCTAAACAAATTCGTTTATTATTGTTGTTATTGTTCAATAAGTGCCGATCACAAACATTGAAGATGTTGCAACTTACATAAAAGCTGGGGACTGATTCCAATTTGCATCCAAGGGTATTGACATGGTAGGCGAAATGGGTATCATCTTGCTTTGTTTAGAAGTGACCATAACAACGACTGCAGCCACGCCAGCTGCAAACACTACCGCCCTCAAGGCTGCATCAACCACGAAATGGTTCTTGACAACATCTGCAGTACCCTTACTAGCCTGCTCTGGTGCTTGTGCTGACCACTTCACTTGTTCCATGTCAAGCGCGGTATGTGGAAGAGTTGTGGTGCCGTTAACACGTGCCATTAATGTGATCACTAGCAGGTTAATAGCAGCAAAGGGAAGCTTGTGCTTGTGGTTGGAATGTATGATACACCACATATTTATACAAGAATAAATCGAGATCCTATTTGGCAAATGTGGATAATTTAATAATCATGAACGACAGATATTGTATGCACGTAATTCCCTTTGTATATTATAATTCCTCTTCATCTTTTTTTGGAAAAAGGAAACTCTTTTAACTACCAGTGATTTAACTCTTTTGCCATATATCTCGATATAGTCAAGCTTATGACAAATTAATACAATAATTTCGTTGTAACTGGGGCCGAAACGTACATTGTCCTCCTCACAATTATTGTTACGTTTTGGACCAGTTGACTGATCCAATATTATCGATAAAATTACAATTTTCACCAAATAAGCACATCGTAAATTTATTTTAGGGTAGAAATAAACGTTCAACATTTAACTCAAAACATCTAGACACTTTCCTCCCACCAAGAAATTAACTTTTGCAACACTGCATCCAAAATACATCAATTATTGTTCATGTTCCAAGATTCTTGAAATCATTAAGAAAACAAACAAACAAACAAAGAAATATATTGTTAGAAAGATTTAATCAAGAAATTCCTATCATATAAGAAAGTCAACCGAAAAGTCAACTGCAGAAAGGAAAAGGCGCCAAACAGAATCAGTTATGTCGGTTGTATTATAGTTATGTGTCGGTTTTAAGATTAGGCAGTTAATTAACCGTCTGTTATGTATGTATAAATACCCCCATGTATTGTCATTTGTTTGTGTGGATAATATTATTAGTTTGCATATTATCAAACTTCCCACCCTCTGTTCCTATTGTCGAGAGTCCCTGCACAAATCAGATTTGTGCATACTCAATCAATTATCATTTGTTCATCCAATAACCAAGTCGTATGTAGGCGAAACAGGGAAACAACATATATGTTCGTAAGTGGAGTGCTAGGTGTACTATGTACCAACAGTTTCTTCAGGGGTGGTACGAGGATAGGAATTGAGTCGGAAACCAGCACCAGCCGCTTGCTGTCCAGGACCAACGCCATTAAAGAGAGCCTTCGAAGTCATCAAATTTTAAAAAAGCAAAAATAAAATAGCCACGTTAGCAGTTTAACTAGTTTTTTACACGCAACGCAATGCGGCGGGCGCACGATTGGAAACAAAACGTAGACTAACTTGAATTTATAGCGCCAAATCAAAACGTATAAAATGTGACCGAAGTCATATGTAGGAAACGTACAAAATAAATCACGAAAACGACATATAGTTTACGTCGAAACATAACCGAAGTCAAAATTATACGAAAAAGTATACCAAATTTATGTCAAAATGTAGATGAACTCGCGGCGGGGTCAAAACTTAGACTAGCATGAATTTATGCCGTCAAATCAAAACGTACAATGTGTGACCCAAGTCATATGTACGACATGTACATATAAAGCCTGAAAACGAACACCCAATTTATGTCAAAACATAGACAAACTCAAAATTATACGAAATTTACGCCGAAATGTAGACGATTAACACCAAGTATGCGGCATGACTATGTAAAGGTTATTATTGACCCTTTTACGTCAAAACGTAGACAAACTCGAATTTAATCGTCGATTCAAAACATATTATATTTGACCCAACTTATTTTCAAGCAAAACTAACTCGACTATATATCGACACATCCATAATAATAAAAACGTAACAAATTAGTTTTACGGTAAGCTCGAAACTTTAGAAACTTGAGAGGGTCAAAGTGGACATTTACAAAGTTAGAAGGTTACTTTTAACATAATAGCAAAGTTTGGGGTTAAATGTGTCACATGTCAAAAGTTTGAGGGTGAAGGAGAAGTTAGAAAGTAAGGGAACTTTTTTGTCAAGTAAGAAAGTTGGGGGTTCATTTTTGTCAAAGTTAGGGAACTGATTTTGGTAAATTTAAAAACATGAGGGTTGTATGTTGTCCTTTGGCAAAACTAGAAGAAAGAGAAGAGCATGGTCCACTAACCATATGCTCATTAAAAGTAGGATTAATTTTATTTATACCCTTGCAAACTTGGCAAAGAAACAGAACCCCGAGAGCAGGTGTGTTCCAAAAGACATACACAATGCGATTCAAAAGATTAAAACTGAAAAGGAAGTCGGCAAAACTCCAATGAAGGTGCTGGAAACATGATTCTTCAAAAAAGTATGTTTATTACACTAAGGAGGATCCCTCCACAAATGTTGTTGAGGAGGGTTTTTGCATCATGTGTCATTGTAACAGACAGAGACCAAGCATGTCACACCCTCAAATTCCACGTGCGGGGTTTTACCACGTGGCGCGTGACACATCAGGATCCAAGTCAACGGTCACAATAAACGACAAATATATGTAAAAGATACGTAAACCGAAATCACAAGTTAATAACATTGAACCAACAACGGAAGCTTTAAAATCTTGTTTACAACCCATCAAAAGTAAATAAAGTCTGAAATTATTTAAAGACATGAGACTAGGACCCTAGACGCCGTGCGAGACTCCGTGTGCCTAAATCCTATGTTGCCACCTTAGCGACATGAGAAAACATGCTAAAGTTATCAACATATAGTGCTGGTGAGTTCACAGGTTTTATGATAAACATTTATAAGTTTTGAAAGATCATCCATGTTACTACTGCGTTATAAGTACGTTAGCTAGACGTATATAAGATACTACTATGATTTGGAAACCATTACTGACATGATGGTGCATGAATTTGCCCGAATATGTACCACTGTCGCCACGGTAGCCTTTAATGACCGAGACAATATGCACCCACCGGCCTCCAACCGACGGGTGGGGTTAGTCAAGCCTAATAGATCTATCCACATTTCCCTCGTTATGCATCCCCGCGTATTCATGGTATTCCCCGTAACTTAGAAGAATCGTATAGTAAGTTAAAAGGTAACACTAGTATAATCATGATCTTTACGAAATCCAAGTATGAAGCATGTTTTTCCCTCGAACACGAAAACACTTAAAGAGGGGCCGTGAAACTCACCTTAGGTTGCTTTCTTCTAAAATAGGATAATCAACTCAAATAGATAGTCCCAACTACCGGCGACCTATCATGAAGAGTGTATAAGACACTAGACTAATAACCCGTGGGCTAACTAGTCCCCGATTGTCCAGACCATAACCGTGTACGTTTGAAAACATGTTTGAACGTTGATATGACCACACAAGACAAGACCCGACATCCCATTGGTGACCCGACATCCCACGTGTTAGTCAAATACGAAAAATTAAGCAATCATATGCAATTATGCTCCTAACACGCGCAAAAGTTCACTAGTCTAGCATACAGTTCACATAATGCATTTACGAGTCCGAACATGCATTATCAGGTTTCTAGACATGCCACGGGTTCTAATATGTTCCTAGGTGTCAAACCATGTTTCAGGATCTTAAAATACCCTTACAGCAGCAAAACACACTATTAGGCATCAAAACATGCTATTAGGAATCAAACAGGCAATTAGCTTTGCTACTCGCCCCTTGTAACAGGTGTGTAGCTTCCTACTCGCCTCCTGCAGTCCAGGAGCTACTTTTTGCGCGTTCGACCCTCCAAATCAGATCCGAAACATGTAAAAACACCCAACATCAATCCAATATCATCAAACACATATTCTAATTGAAAAAACCCCAATTTATCACCAGTTTAACACCCTAATTGCAAGCATTTCCCAAAGTGGAATAATATTATGAAAACATCACATCAAGCATGCATAACTTACCCTAAATGGCAAATATCCGGATTTCATCACATAACAACATTGTAATCCATCATCCTACTGTTACTACACCATTCTAGCATAAACCCTATCATCAAGCAATCATCAAATCAATCTATATCATCCTAGATTCTCATAAATCACCCAAATGGGTCAAAATGCATATTATCATCAAAACACCTTAATAGTCCTTCAAACTCCTAGGAAATCATCCTATCAACTTATTTATATCAGTAACATATCAAACACATAAGAATTTTCAAGTTTTAATCATCAAAAATTGTTTCTTGCATGAATACATCACATAGAACACATATGAAGGATTAGACATGTTTTAAAAAACTGGTTTCAAAGGTTTTCAAAGACACAAACTTCACAAAACCAGGTCTGGACCTTTAGGGATCAAAATAACAACATGATAAAGGCTTAGGATAGATAACACACCTTAGGTTTTGCTAAAGAGGGCGTGTACGCTTGGAAATGATAGGTTTTAGAGCAAAAACGAGTTCCAGAGGTTAATTATGGTGTGGGAAAGGTTTGGGATGAGTTAGGGTTTCACAAATTGTGTTTTACAAGTCAAGGGTGGTATTTATAGGTGTTCCTAGTCGTCCCTGCTGTTATAGGCGAGTGGCTTGCAACTCGCCCCTTATAACTACTCGCCCTTTATAACTACTCGCCCCTGCAAGTGGTGATTAGCAAGCTAATCGCCTCCTGCAGGTCTGTGTGGGTTTTCGGCGCGTTAAACACTATTTTAACACATATAAGCACGTATTCACATACCGACAAGTCACATAATGATTATACACATATAATGCATGATAACTAACACGTTCACATTCGTTCACCAATCCCCGGGACTCGAGACTTGCGTGTGTGCATTACATCCGGTGATCCTACAAATCACCTATCCTTGTACACCTAGTTACGGACTGACCCCCGATGATCCCTTGAACCATCGTAACGACTCCCGATGATTCCCCAAATTATCATAATGACTCAACTGACCCAGTTAAGTATAATATTAAGTAGATGTTTTCGCTAAGGTAGACTTATATGTTTGTAAAAGTATTAACCTGAATTTTCCGGGTGTCACAAAGCCTATGTTGGAAAAATTTATGTTAATCGCGCATTGTTGTAACAAATACTTAGAGACCAATCCCTCATGAACGCATGTGATAAAATATCGTTGGACGCTTCCAAGTATCTTTGCAAGTTCTACATTCACCGTAATATCTTAAAACATTGCAAAAAGCCTTTACTTCCAAGGATCGGTATTGTGTGAGTCTCCTAGGCCTTGAATACAAACTCTATGAACAACTCATGCAACTAATCATGCAAGTATGTTTTCCTACATACATACATACATACGTACGTACGTACGTACGTACGTACGTACGTACGTACATACATACACGACAGCCATGGTTGCACTATATTTTCACGAGTTATGGACTGTGTGAATAGGGTCTGGTTGGAAGCGCATAAATAAATGTTTGTATTTGCCTGGACCAATTGAACCTACAACTTTCGTCATCTCACAGTCAATAGAGTCGAGAGCCAGCATGCCAATTTAAAGAGATACCTTAGAAATAATAACATGTTGGATAGGCTATTGGGCTTTGTCGATGAGATTGTATTATAAAATAAGGTATTGCCAAAGAAAAGTTATGAAGAAAGCCTAACCATAACAATGAACCACCACAAAATGTTATACACACACACGCCAGTCGTTCAACCCAATACGTAGACTCTTTGAATCTCGTGGTCTTTCTTTGTAAAGGTTAGTATTTTCATTTCTGATCATGAATATGTTATTTGTTGTACAAATGTGGGTTAGGTTTATTAGGTCAAATTAATGGTTTTTTAGGTTTAAAAAGTTGAAAATATTAATGTAGGGAAGAACTATACACCACATACATGTCTATGCATGGCCTAGAACTATATGCCCTGCCCCACCATGTTTTTTCGCTTCGTAAGGTAAATTTTACAGAAAATTTTATATGTATTGAATATTCCTCTCTATTTAAAAGTTCAAGATCCGCTACTAGCATCATGTATGTATCGATACGTATATATAGGGTTTCAAACCAGAAGTCTAAAATTATCAATTGTTCAATTCAAATGTTGTGTTAGGGTTACTTCCTTTGTTCCTCTTGTTCTTGATTAAATATTTGATTTATGATCCCAGGGTCCAAATTATCGACTAGCACAAAACAAAAACATGAATTCATAGAAGTTCAATCACAGAACATGAAGTAAACACATCCAACTGGTACATAAATTAAAATTTCCAAATTATCGACTCGCGAGTTTCTTCAATAGCCTGTAATATGAGAGCCAAACCAGTAGTAAAAGTGCACTAGTAGCTATGATTGCCATAGTGATAGAGGCTGATAAGTGATGACAGAAGGAACCATACGCATTGCAAATCTCCTTCCAGAATGAATGAGGATTCCCTCTAAGTCCTATGTATGCTACTGCTAGTGCTGCTCCTACCGCTGTAGATACGATACTCAACAGCATCTGCAAGCACACACATTATTTTGTCATGTATATGATTATTAATTAGATCTAGTGGTTAAAAAAGACTTCGATCATTTGAAAACACCAAAAACCGATATCTCCAGCTACAAACATTTTTAAAATTTCTAAAACATGTAAACATAAAATATATAACTCCATATTGAACCCCCTAACTGTCTTTCCTAAGTTGTTAGAGACTGCAAAAATGGTTTTAAATAAACTAGTACGACTGATGGCATCAGGCGTTTATCTCCATCAAAAGTGGTGCAGGTTCGACTCTCATAGAGTGGGCATTAGGTAAATTTTAAGGGATATGAGTTAAAAAAAACTGGTAGTGTGCGTCTGCTTCAATAGCTTACAGAATCTAGTATCGCCAAGTGAAACTGCATCTTTGTCGAGACATCTCCTCTCTTCTTCAGAGTTAAAACTGATGAAACACCAGTGATAATGCTGTACAAGCAAGCCGTCGAGTAGGCTGCTACATAGTATCTGCATCAAACAGTTAACAATTCATGATTAATAGTTTAATACCATATTGCGCCAAATGTATAGCCATTGTTGGCGAAAACGGGTGCTACTTACATATAAGCTGGTGACTGGTTCCAATTTGCATCCAAGGGTATAGCCATTGTTGGTGAAATGTGTATCATCTTACTCTGTTTAGAAGTGAGCATAACAACGACAGCAGCCGCGCCAGCTGCAAAAACGACCGCCCTCAAGGCTGCATCAACCGCCAAATAGTTCTTGACACCATCTGCACCTTTACTAGCCTGCTCTGGCGCTTGTGCGGACCACTTCACACGTTCCATGTCAACCACGGCTTGTGGAGGAGTTGTGGTGCCGTTTATTACCCGTGCCATTATTGTCACTAGAAGGCTTATAGCACCGAATTACAAGAGGCTTGTGATTGCGTTTAGAATGAATGATACACCACTATATTTATACAAGAATTAGTCGAGGTCCTGTTTGGCGCCCTTGGATAATTTAATAAGAACGATACAAATTTAAAAGCGGTACGCGTATAATTAGCTTTTTGTATTTAAATGCATCTTCATCTTTTCTTAAACGCTCTTTAAGTTTAACTACCACTAATTTAACCTCTTTTGCCATGAATTAATTGTTGGATATTACTGGGGTCCAAACAGTCTTAGATCATTCACAGCCCCTTCACTAAATTATCTGAGGGGTTCCCTCCAATTATACAGGGTGGGTGTCAGTTGTTGTAAGTGGAGGAGAGAAAATATTTGATTAAAGCACGTTCACCCTTGTATTTGAAAATATATTGTCTGCCCCTATGTATATTTTAATATCTTTGTAAGTGGTTGTGAGTGAGGAGATAGAAAATATGATGATAAAAATATGAAAAAATATTATTATTTTAATTAGGAGAGAGAAGATTGAGGTGTGGAGTAGTGATTTTTAGGTGCTGTTTGTTTTTACTGCAGGAAACGGTCTGCAGTCTGCGGACTACATCTGCAGACATCTGCAGGAGAAGTGGTGGACTAAAGGTCTGCAGTCTGCAAGAAGAAGACTGTTTGTTTGTTAGCGTCTTAAATAAACTGCTTTTTTACAACAGTCTGGTGGTAGACGGTGGTGGTGGTGGACCGTAGTGGTGGTGGTGGTGGACAGTGGTGGTGGGTGGTGGTGGTGGACGGTGGTGGCGGTGGTGAACGATGGTGGACCGTGTTGGTGGTGGTGGTGGACCGTGGTGGTGGACGGTGGTGGTGGTGGTGGACCGTGGTGGTGGTGGGTGGTGGTGGCGGTGGTGGTGGACGGTAGTGGTGGTGGACCGTGGTGGATGGTGGTGGGTGGTGGTGGTGGTGGACGGTGGTGGTGATGGACGGTGGTGGTGGTGGACGGTGGTGGTGGGTGGACGGTGGTAGTGGTGGGTGAGGAGAAGACATTTGAAGACCTTAGAAAACCTTGGAACAAGTCTGCATCAAGAAGAAGTCAGGAAGACCTTTTTGAGTGAAAGGTCTTCCAAAAAACAAACAATCTATAGACCCCAAACGTCTGCGCGTAATTTGATGGAAGGGATTTGATGGACGGGCTGTGAATGCTTACACACAATTAAGCGTAGCATATTTATTGTTGTTAATATTTTATATTACTCAGTAGTATAGGGTAACGGAATTGACTAGGGTACGGAATGAACGAGAGAATGTGACAGACAAATGAATGGAATGGATCATTACCATTCCATGGACTTGTTTGGTTACCATGCGAGAATGGCGACGACGGTCGTTGGTGATGCTAGTGGCAGCGACAGTCGTTCACAATGGGCGCCGGCGACAGTGGTTGGTGGCGTTGGTCGGTGGGTAACGGCGGGAAATGGCGGCGACGGCGGTGTTCGGAGGCGATGGTGATTGATGGGTAGTGGTGGTGAGTGGTGGCGGTGGTCGGTGGGTGGCAGCGGTGGCCGCAACGGCGGAGAGTGGTGGCGAGGATGGTCGGCGATGGTGGTGGTGTTGTCGGTTGTGGTCGGTGGCATGGTGGTCAGTGAGTGGTAGTGGTGGGGGTAGTGGTAGGTAGTGACGTTGGGTGGTGGTGGCGTCGGGGGTATTGGCGATGAGTGATTGTAGTAAACGTCGCTAGTGGTGGTGGTCGGTGTTTTATGATGGGTGACAGAGGGAGTGGAATAAAAGAAAAACATAAGGGTGGATGAAATGAATTTTGAGGTTTTTAGAGGAAATGAAATAGAGGAGGTATAGGGATCTCGAGTAAGCTGTAAGCTCGTACTCAAACTAGGTATATTAACCTCGTACTCAAACTAGTTTATTAAATCAACATTTATTTAGCTAATCTCGAGTAGCTCACACGAGACTCCTTTATGCACGTAAAGGTACATGGATACTTATTAAACAGATAAAGAAAAAGTAAAATAAAGCAGAATTTTTCACCCAAGGACGACAACATGGTAGGAGAGAGAGCAGGCATATCATCGACGTGGCCAAATGGAGAGACACTCACAGACTTTGAATGTAAGAGGGAGCATTCACAGTAGCTTCCCCATCCTTATTTCCTCACAACTAATCATAACCACATATTACATTAAAAATCATTACAGTTTCTCTCTCCTCCACTCACAACCACTTTCAACAAATATTAAAAAATAAATACAGTTTTTTGTTTTCCCCAAAAGATTTTCAAATAATCCCAAATATACCGATAAACAGTAGATTCCTCATTTTTCTTCACTCACAACCACTCCTAAACCCATAAAAAATTATAGGGTTTTCTCTCACAGAAATATAGGGGACTAAATGGCAGTGCTCTAAGAGGGAGGGAAAGGGTGGATTGAGGAGAGAAAAAGGAGTACGTTCACAAAGGGTCAATATTTTTTTTATCCTATTATTAATTTTATAATAATTCGAATAACGTTTTTCCGGTCATCTCACGTATGTGATTTTGGCCATTCTCTTTGGTCTTTGAACGTGGGCGAAGAAGAAACAAAAATAGTTGAGTTATAACAACTTATATGTAAAACAATCAAAAAGTGAAAGTCATTGAAAACTTTTATTAATTAAAGTAAAAGTTGTACTACTTTAAAACAACAGAAAAAAAATGCGTTATTTTTTTTTTCTAACTACTGGCATCAATTATTTGGTGTGTAGATTTTTTCATTCAACATAAAAAATTCATCTGAATATTTAGTTTAGAGGTCTTTTGTTTTTTTTCTCCTTTTTTCCAAGTAGTCAGGGCAATGGGGCCAGTAGCTTACACCAACTGATAGTGTGTTAACTGTTAAGCTATCCAGTTCCATTTCTCAGCAATGGGGCCAGTAGATCACACTAGCAGACAATTGGATGCCAGAGGTTGATTGGCCACTTGTCATAATTAGGCAGTTATTACCCAATATTTATTCGATCTTTTGACTTCTTTAACTCCCATGTGAACCTTTACTTGAAAAAAGAAAAGAAAAGAAAAAAAAAAGCAGATACTTTGTTACGGATTGAAACCATTGCAAGATACTCCTATAAAACTTGTCCCATATTGAATTGTATGGCAATAAATGAGAAGTTCATAACCCATATGGGTTTTCGCTACAATTAGACTAGTCTTCGTTATCACAAATGCCTTCAACCACAACACGAGTAGCTCCATCCGCTAGCCAAGCGTTCCACAACTAACAACCTATCACTTGCAAACAATTTAACATACATGCAAAAGTGAGCTAAGTTGTGTGAGTTCTAACGGTTAAGTTAAAGCATTTAAGCACATTGAAAGTTCTTTATTTAGACTCAAATCACCATCTTTATAAAAACTCTAACATTCATCTATAAACACGTTAACCTCAAATTAATATACATCAACACCAACTTGTCACCCAAAACGACCCTCTATTCTAACCCACGTCGCATGCACGTAAATCCCCTTGGAGATAAACTACTTATAACGCAATCAAACGAACCTCAACGACACACGGACTTGTAATCCAAACCAACCCATATCTAGGACTTAACAACTCCTTACTCTCGACCCTTCATTGGACATATAAAACTCGTTTGTCCCTAAGCACGACTACTTATCTATACATGTCTGAAAAGTTACAAGGTACCATTAGTATGATCTACAACTTCATACATTAACATCATTCGGCAACTACATCACACACCCACCAATTTTTTTAGCGTAAACACATAAAACACATAAGGCGAGAACCTAACACAAAATTGGTCAAATAATCTCTTGATTGTTTCCACAAGGGCTCTGTCTTCCACATAATTGACAAGAGGGGTTTCGTCACCCACAAATTTACCCCGAAGAGTTTTGTCACCCCGACTCACCATCACGGTAAGGTGACAACTAGCCACATTCATCGTCACCAATTGGGTGTCGAGGGTCCGATCAAAGATATGATTTATAATGTTTTCTAGTACCCTTAACTATATAGCTAGTGGTAAGAAAGGTGTCGAACCACGAAGAGTTTGTGGTTGGTGATCGGAGTTTATGTTTTGGATTGTTTTACCTAGAAAAACACCAAACATAACAATTAAGAACAAAAAACAAGGTATTTTAGGCTTACATGTTAAATCCAAATCAAAAAAACAAGAGTTTGTGGTTGGTGATCGGAGTTTATGTTTTGGATTGTTTTAAATTGTTGTGTTTTTTCAAGCCAAAACAACTTAAAACATCATTCCTAAATCCAAAACATGATGGCTACATGTTAATTATTCATCATTCTCACACTTCTCACGAAAACCAATTTTTCCTACAGATCATCTACCTATATATATATATAAGGGAAAAGATCATTTGAGATTAATTTTCGTGTGAGAAGAAAAAGAAGAAATGACATAATGATAAAATATTAAATATGTTAACCCTTCTCACATTTAAATATTTTATCTCAAATTAATTAGTTATTAACACTTTATCCCACACATATCAAAACATGCCCTACACATATAAAAATCCATCCTACATATATCAAATTTATCATACGTTCCTCCTAAACATGTCAAAATTATCATACGTCTATGACCAAGGTTGTAAAAATCCTGATTAATCATCGATTAATCGGTGATTAATCGCTAGTCCTCACTTTACTGATTAATTTTTGGCTAATCACTCAATTAAACGGTGTCGCGATTAATCACCGATTAGTCGGACCAAATTGGTCCTATTCGGATCTAAAAAACTCAAAATTAGGTAAAAAAAAATGAATTTGAACGTGTCAAAACTGGAGCAAATCGATCAAATAAAACAAGCTCCTACCTCAAAATTGGATGATAATCCATGAATTAGAAGCAAAATCGATGAAACTCCATGAACCCTAGTTACGTCTTATGGTTCCTTTCGATGAAAGAAGGAATGGGGAGGAAAAAACGGGATATGGTGAACGATGGAGGTAGTTAGGGTTATTTAAGTTTAGAAATTTTAATATTTAACCCCCTCCATATTCACTACTTTATATTTGACCCGTAAACTTCTAAATTTATACATATAAGGTATAAAATTAGCATTATATATGTATAAATTTGGAAAAATATATATAAAAATCCAATCCGATTAATCCTGATTAATCCCGACTAATCCCTAGTCGCTACCCCACCTACCGACTAGTACCTAGCGACTTCTACAACACTGCGTCTATCCTACATATATAGAAATTCATCATAGATTTTTTTCTACAAATATCAAAATCATCATTCACTTCTAATTAGGTTTGTTTTAAAGATTATATATTATGAAAATGAATTATGGTTTCATTAATTTAACTAGTTTAGAGGGGTTACAAAAAATTAATCATTTATATACGATGATTAAATTAAGAATTCTTATTGGTTTAAATTTGTTCTTTTTCTTCTTACATTATTTTTTCTTCTTATTTGATAATTTGAAAACACATATATTTCGTGAGAATCACAAGAACTCGATAAAAATCATTCAAATTCAAAATATCTTTTACACTTACCATTATTATTAAAATACAACATAAAAAAATAATTTATGTATAAAAATTTAAACTTATACGAAAATGAATTGTTTTTACACATGTGTAAGTTTATCATTTATACATGTATTAAAAACTTATTTTAGAGAAAAGATTAATTATTTGAAAGGTAAATTCTTTTTAGTTTATTGGATTTAAATAACTCTATTTTTCACTTGTTGGCCATTGACACTCTCAACTAACGAATTGTCCCCGACCACTCCTAGCTTTCAGCTTATTTTCCCTCACCACTCCCAAACTAACCCAACACTAACTCAATTAGTTATTTTAGCTACATGAACGTTTGCTAATGTGGCGTCTAACGTGGCAGATGAGTCATAAAACATTAAATTTTTATTTTTAATCATCTACTTAAGTACATAATAAACATTTCAACTTCTAGCATTTCAAACACACAAACATTCTTCGTTTTAGTATAGGGTTTTCTTAACTTTGATCTTTTTTTGCGACCATATGATGGACGAAACATCCATCAAGCTTTTGTATATATGGTGGCACATTGGAAGTAGGTTTTCCAAATCTTATGTATGTTGGGGTGAAACGAAACTGCATAAGATAAACATGGATCAAATGTCTTCTTTTAGCTAGTAGATTTTGTGATGGAAATTGGTATGTATGGTCCATAGAAATTTTCACATGTACTTCTTGAATCCTGATGATGGAGGTTTGAAGTAATTAGTAAGTGATAAAGATGTAATTGACATGGATTTAAAGGTTAGTGCCAATTCCCAACTGGTTTTTGAATTTTGATGTGTTTATTAAACATGGACCAATTAGTAACCCAAAAGCCCTGCCCACTACACCAAAAGCCCAGCCTAGTACCCAATTCACTCCACCAAAAGCCCAGCCCAGTACCCCTGCATCCTAACGTGAGAAATGCTTGAAATGTTTATTAAGTACTTAAGTAGATGATTAAAATAAAAATAGTTGATGTCTTATGACTGATAGCCAAGTCAAGCGCGACATTAGTAAAAATGTCCACGTAAGCTAAAAAACGACCTGAGTTAGTGTTAGGTTACTTTGGGAGTGGTGAGGAAAAATAAGTTAAAAGTTGAAAGTGGTTAGGGACAATTCGTTATTTGTGAGTATGAACGGCCAACGCGAAAGAATTGGGGTTATTTAAATCCAATAAACCCCCTTTTCTTAATGTTGTATTTCACTTATAATGAGGTTTGTATTATAAAAAAAATATTTCGATTGGTTTTTTTATTTGTTTTTACAGTTATAGTTTTCGCACTATTTAGTGTTTTCAAGATAATTCTCCCCTACTTTTAATGTTCACAAAGACACCCTGTTTTTTGTTTTGTTTTAACATTAAACATTAAACATTCAATCAATTCACTTTAGAAATTGTCCCTTTTATTTTATGTGCTTTCCATTTGTTTCATTGATTGTTTGGCTCCGTTTGGAACATGGAACTTCTACCATCCGTTTAACTTTTATGATTCATATATTCTTTTAGTGAAATATGTAGTTATGTATATGTACTATACTCATTAACCATTTTTATCAGTCTCTTTTATTAATACATACTAGTGTTTAAATAAATTAATAATTACGAATTAGTTCAAACTGTCAAAACCGAACTGTAAACCGACCCACACCCAACCCAGCTTGTGCAGTTCGTCCTTTGAAAAACCTGTAGTAACCGGTTCGGACTGGACTTTTCATCAAAACTGCCATAACCCCGGGCCTCGAAAACTTTGGTGTGAGTTGTGACAAAGAAATATTAGTGTAGGTATTCTTGTATTGAGCTAAAAGTACCACCTCACATCACATTTATTCATTTAAAACATTTATTACATGTACCCTTTGAAGTCCTATGACAGAAGAAAATAACAAAACTATGACATATGAGAATAGCTTCTTTTTTTTTTTTTTCCCTTGTCAACGTAACTATCATCTCACAATCTTTTTGGAAAGCACAAAACCGGAGAGCCAAATTAGCAGTAGAAGTGCCACAGACGGTAAGAGTGATAGAGTAAGCGATCCAGCAACACGACCGCAGAAGGAATCGTACATGTTGCAAACCTCGTTCCATCTCGTATGAGAATTTCCTTTGTATCCTATGTAGGCTACAGATCCTGCTGCTCCCATAGCAGAAGCCATGATACCTAACACAAGCTGCAATATACACATTAATATTAGAATTAAAAATTAACAAATAACAAAGCCCGAATTTCTACATCTCTAGCTTGACTTTAAAATGTTAATTTTGTGGGCTTATGGGCCTGGCACCGGTGCTAAAGGGCTACCATATATATTACCTAACAAGTAGCAAAAGTTTCTAGTTTTATTTATTTATTTATTTTAAATTAGTAAGGTTCAAGAACCTACTGCATCAAGCATCAGAAAGTGAAACAGCAGCCCAGTGGAGCTTCCTTTGGGTTTTAACATTTTTATAGCTGATAACACACCAGTGATTATGCTGTACAAGCAAGCAACAGATAGCGCTGCCACGTAATATCTGCATCATGAACAAAACAACAATCTTATACTAAATCAATGATACACATCATTTGGAAATTTATATTTGTTAACGAGCCGACCCAAGTTTGGCTCAGGCTCAACTTATTTACTTGTCGGGCTGAAATGTAGAGCTCAAGCTTAGCTCGTTAAAAGCTTTAGCCAACTAGTTTATTTTTAACATTTGTATTATTTACATATAGTGGTACATATAAAAAAAATATTTGTATAATTTATATTTTATATGAATATTAATTTTTGGGATCCGCAAACCATCTAACGAGGTTACCATGGCTCAGGCTCATCCCGTTTACAAACCACGTAGATTTCGAGTGAATCTCAAGCTGCGAGCTTTTTGAACAACATTAATTATTTGGGATAATGGTTTTTTTTTTTTTTTTGTGTGTCAAAAATTTTTTACTTACATGAAAGCTGGTGATTGACTGTATTCTGCAGCCATGGGTATTGCCATGCCTGGTGCAACAGGTATGAGCTTAGTTTGTTTAGAAGTGACCATAAGAATGACACCAACCAAGGAAGTTGCAAACAAAATGACCCTCAACACCACATCAATCGCTACATGGTTCTTGACATCACCTGTACCGGCCTTACTATCGTTGTACTCCGGTTCTGGTGACTTCACCGATATGGAAGAATGTGGCGAAGTAACGGTGGCCATGGCTGCTTGAATGTAGCAAACAGAAAACTATATAATCGTGTTGTGGACAAGTGTAGTGTTATGTGTGCAACACCATCATACATTTATACTAGGAGTTTTTCAACTTGTCTAGCATGATTGTGGTAGCATGTTCAAAGAAGTACATATAAATATGTAATTATTTTGTGTTTTGACAAAAATGTCGGGTTCAATATGACGTCAAATAATTGACTGGGTAGAAAGAGTTAGGAAGAAAATCAGAAATAAAAACTATAGGCGTCATGTGTTTTTGTCACATATGTTTTTCTATGATTAAACTAACACAAAACATGTTGCTAGCTATAACATAAAGTGATATTCCTTGTAAATTAAACAAAATAATGATTTTAGTTACGGTTATTAATCAATAAGAATGTTTTTCATATTTCAAACCCTTAGAAAATAAAAAGTAGAGTGACAGGTAAACGAGTAACAAGTTACGTCGTAATTAATAGTCACAAATATGTGGACGCTTTTGCTAACGTAGATCTCATATATTGTTGATCAAGATCGCATGTGTAGTTGTGGATGAAAGCGATCGATATGATAGTGAGCTAACTGGATTTCGATGCAACTTAGGGTAAAACTATTTTCTTATCACACATTTGGATTATCATGTGATCAGATTAAATCTTTTGGAAACCCATTGGGTACATTTTTTTATTTATGTTTGTTTTTCAAGCTAATATTAAGCACATTTGATTTTGATGTTTTGGAATGCAATATTTGAAACGTATACTACAATTGTATAACTGGCTGAAGTTTGGAAACATGCCCTTCCACTACTAGGAAACTGGGCAGTTGCTACCGAAATTTATGATTGGGCCAAAATGGTTTCAAAATTATCGACATTATGCAACTACACTCAGATTTCTCGCTACAAAGCAGTTGCAATATCAGTCGCTACAAAATAGTTTCAGAATTTGCAACTTTCTTTTGTTCACAATTGATCATTTTTCTAGTAGTATTTTATATCTATAATCCTGGAATACCAAGGACCTTGGAGACACTTAATCTAATACAAGAGCTTTGGCCGAATGTTACCCAAAGCCTCATTAACATTCTTACCAAACAGCCCCTAAAGCAGTAAACAATCATGATAAGATTATTTTTGGTGGTTTAACTAGAAAGTTAAAATGTAACTCCCAACGTAGGTTAGATAGTGGGGCTTTCACTAACTTTTCCCTTAAAACTATGTTACTAAAATTAATTACATAAAGAACATTAAATAAAAAAAGGTGGGCATTGGTTATTGGCTAAAAAAATTAAAAATTTCACTCGGTCACGTCCGTACGTTACCCTGCCACACACCATCATGCCCCCATAGCGCTCTATGGGTGGTGTTTAGCGCCGCTCGTGGCTTAGGTGGACATGAGTACCACTCGACTATGTATAGTCAGAAACATGGATCTCACGAAATTCGGAGCTTCCGGCCGTAAGTAAACCCAAAAAACACAGTAGTATCGTCAAGAAAAGACAAATTAAGGATTAGTAAATGGAAACAAGAAAATAAATAAAGCAAGTGGCAAGCCGCCTGCATATTCTAAACTAAGGGCTTGATATGATGATGTTATCGTTTCACATGAAGTGTTTGATTATACTCTTTGTTCATAGTTGAACGTTTATTTTTTTACCTAATTTTTCATTCTTTAATACAACAAACGTCATTCTGTTGTCTTTGATCTTTTGGCCTTTATTAATTTGTGGAGTTTTAATATTAGTCATGATCAACAATTTAATCAACTATATCATATAGTAATATAATTTAAATAATCTTATAATACTCTAGACCTAAACAACAATTACATCAGATTATGAAAACAAATAAAAAGTAATGAGTTACCTATAACCTACTACTAGCTAGTAAATACTACTTTAGATTGTTGGCATGCCCTTCAAACGTATGTTTCGATTCGATATTTAGCATAAAACAAAAGGAAGCAACCACTATGATAAGTAAATATTTCTGGAAATGAAACCGAAAATATGAATGATCTTGTTATTCATGTTGTAGATAATGCTACCTTTTGGGGTTTCGGTTTTCAAAATTCTCAGGGATGGTGACTGCTTTGCTTTTACAGTACTCTAGACTAAAGATAGGCTAGAGGGTGATGGTATGTGATGTGTTGTGAAAGGATTGTGTGAATGTATTTTCTCATGTCTTAACAACAATTACATATGTTCACATGAAAACAAATAAAGACTAAACAGTTACCCACTAATAAATAACACTTAATATTGTTAATGGTAATGGTTAGATGTGTTATCTATCTATATCTATATCTATATCTATATCTATATCTATATCTATATCTATACTATCTATATCTAGATTGAGGTTCGGGTACAAAAGCCTTCTTTTGTGAGAAGGGTAAGAAATATTGTGGGAGTGACACCTGGCAGGATGTTACTTTAATTATAAGGGCAATAGAGTAAATACACCATTAATCAAAATTTGTAAAAAAAAAAAATCAAACTCCTAATTAAATGGAGTGAGTTACGGATTCTTTAATGATTTTATTATTTTCATTAAACAACTGACGAAAGAACAATTGTATGGATAAAGGGAATTAAAATGTGTTATAAAACTTTTGTAAAGATATTTATTCATTTTGTGTTTTATATCCAAATACGAAAAAAAAAAATCAACAAGTAGACAATTGTGTTTTTTTTATACATAAACCTTAACCATGCTAGATTGTGTGTAACCATCAAATACCTACTCTGTTTTATGTTCAAATACCAATATAACTTAATAGTCAACTGTGTTTTAGTATTGTGTTGTTAATGAACAAAAAACACAATAACATAAACCATGTGTTTTATATTCAACACATCAAACATAGAAAACAACAAAAGCACTATGAAGCTTAGTGTTTTATATTCAAAACATCATACATATGTGTTTTATATTCAACACATTCAAACATAGAAACCACATATAACACAACGCCATAATATTGTGTTTTATATTCAAGAATCATCCACCACTCCCATCTAATACTAAACCGCCTACACCTTCATTGAAAGCATGTTCAAAACTGGTGGGTTTAATATTTACACACAATCGGTTGTCTTGGATGAAAAAAAATGGCATAGTAGTGGAATTAATAATTACGAACATGATTTTATGAAGAAAAAAAAAAGCTATCTGTTGCCAAGACTTAGGGATGAGGTTCAAATGAAGAAGGAGATTGTTGCTTTTTCTATGGAAAATTATCTTGCCTTATTTAGTGGAGAATAATTAATAAGTCTTGTATTAAATGGATGGTTCTTTGACTATTATACCCTTAAAAGACACAATTAATTATTAAGATTATAATGTAATTTACAATCTTGCCATCCATTTAATCTTAACCATCCATCATAATGATCTAAAGGACACAATTACTTCTCACCTTTCTTACAAAACACATCCTTTGTACCCTAACCCCACCCTCTATATCTATACTATATATATATATACTACTATATAATACATTCTAGATGTCCTTAAAGGTAATTTCACATCAATTTTAAGATGACATATGAAAAGCCTCTTTACAAATCTCTATATATTTGTCATTTTCTTCCCTTTTTGCCCTTATGTATAACATATTATGCACATCGTACATGTGTGTACTACATAACAAAGATCTTTTCCACCATGTAACTTATATTATTAATACCCACCTATTAAAACCCCCATTAAAGCCCACATGAATTTTAGTGATTAATAAACCAAAGTAAGTAGATTTTTAAGTGAATTGAAGATGGATCACAAAAATTCCTAACACATGAAACCATTTTTAGTTATTATAGAAACTTCAATGCAATTTACTCATCTCACTCTTAACCTTCCAGACTCCGTTATTTTCCTATACTAATAAATCGTAGTCTCCTACACTTCACATATCATCTTCCTTGGAAGAGCCGATTCCTCTTCATACGTGAGATATCACCATTTGCAATGATTATGTGGAAACTCGTCTCGCTGAGATGAGAGTTGGTACATCAAATTATATGGTTCAATATTGATTAAGAAATGAATCTAATATGTTTTTCTTTTGTTGTGTGTGTTTTTGTTTCTACAGGAACATTTCTCACTCATCTATAACAGGATTTATTGCTTGTGAATTATTTCAGCTTGCTTCCTTACAAGAATTGTATGTTTCCTTTAAACATCTTATCTCACCTTAAAGAACCTAATGAAAATTGAATATTTAATTACAAATGGTTTTACATGTAGGATTTTACATGGTAAAAAAACTCAATGGTTCAATACCAAAAAAACTTGGAACACTAAAGAACCTGAAAATTTTAGATTAGGGGATGAACCAGATATCTGGACCTATTCCTCATGAAATCGGGAATTTGGTTAACATTGTTATATTGTAAGTTTTCTTCATTGTTTTGAACAAAAATATGTTCCTTTCCCATTTTATGATAATTTCTTTTATGTGTGAAGCTTGTTATATGTTTAGAAACCTGCAGTCGAATGGGTTGACCGGTCAACTGCCTTTAGAGCTTGGCAATCTTAAATACCTTTAAGAACTCCGGTTGGACAGAAATAAGTTGCGTGGCAATGTTGCCGGTAGCAATGCTTCAGTTGTTTCCAACACGCAAGGAATGTAAGAAATTATTCCTTACACCGGTGATGCCATCGTATTTATTGTCATCAACCACAAGTTTCTTGAGTGAATTTCCTTAACCATTCCAATAGATACATCTGATATGAAAAATGTGTTATCTTAGGTTTCCTTCAAATATATCTAGATTCGGTTTTTGTCACTCGACTTCCTTAAAACTTGCAGATTTCTCCTACAACTTTCTTGTTGGAAGCATACCTAAATGCTTGGGTTACCTTCCTAGGTGTGTACAGTATACATACCCTCCTTTCTTTATCTATTCCATTGCATATTATGCACGTGTATGTTCACTCTCATTTTCTTTCTCATCCTTGCAGGATGAGCTTTCTGGGCAATTGCCTACCATATAAATACATCAATCAACACATGTTTGAATAATGTGGTAAGTTTTTATGTGGTTAATTGAATCATTTCTTGTATATATAGATCATTAACAATATTGAAACCATCAATTTCACATATAGACTTAGGTTTATAAGTAAATTTATTTTCTTGCTTAAAGTATGATCTACCTTATCTTGATCCTCCCAAGTGTAATTTATGGTAGTAATTTATTGTATATTATTAGTTTACTAAGAGCCAAAGACGGCTAAAATTGTAAAATCACCTAATTTTAAAGATGGGATGTGAAGCGTTTCTTGCTTCACACCCAAATTTCATATAAAACTTTTTTATAGTACCCCTCATAGCAAAACCCATTTGTACATCCAATGATATTAAATTTATTTATTGAAAGGAGGAAAAAATAACTTTGTGTTCCTAAACATTTTGTAATTTGGGATTAAATTCTTTATAATTTGTTTTTGCATTTTTTTTAACGGAGAAGAAAACTTATATTCCACCAACAAACTAGCAAGAAGCTAGAGGTACACCAAAACAAATGAAAATCACAAAACAGACATTACCAAAGCCTAAACACCTAAGCAAAACGCCATAGACCCCCAAAACTATGCTAACCGATCAATTATCTCGACCGAAAACATCACCTTAAACCTTGATACTTTTACACCTTTTCTCACCCGCCGGCTTCTCCCTTGGATCTTGCCATTCTCTTTTTCAACCTCGTCAATTGTCTCGTCCCAAGGAACACCAGGGTTGGACATGTTATAAATTTCACTGGCCAAGCCAAGAGACAAATCCAAAGGATCAATTTTAGGCCGAACCTTCTTCCGAGACTTAGGCGCAAAGGACAAGCTAAACGGAAGTACTGGAGAACCGGCCAGAGTAGAACCAATTGGCCATCCGATTGGCTACCTTGACAGTGATAACTTGAGAATTTGCTAGGCGTTGAAACCCCTGCCCCTTCACCTTGAGGCTCGTGATGACCCTCCTTATCATTATTATGACAATACTTACCATTAATTGTCGTTTTCTCTAAACCAGCGTTGACGTTAACCACACACTCCACATAGTGAAATAATGTTCCTAGTCCCCTATTTTCGTTAAGCTGCAATGGTTGACTGACCCCACCCCCATTTGAATTATCTTTATTAAAAATTGGTACCTTGGAAAAGATCCCACGCCTACCTCCTCGTTACCCGCATGCTCATGCTCAAGACCCATTTGATTCGTGGAAACAGACCCCGACATTTTATCTTCGAGACCTGAGCCCTGACTTTTAGCTTTCCCAAGATGCAATGATCCTGCATCTTCTCCGGTGAAGGATACCATTGATGGCCCCTCAATGTAATTTTCCGGTTGCCTTTCGTTTCCCCCATGCACGTTCACGTAACCTGTAAGCTCGTGATCAGAATTTTCGACTGGAGACGTAAAAGTACACCGATGACCACCATCCTCTGGGATTTCTCCCTCCTCTAGAACATCTTTTCGATTGTGATCCGGCCCCTGACCTGTCTCCGCTTTAATCGTATCAACTTCGGTGTCAACATCATCTTGCTTACCACTGTCTTGATTAACTAAAAATGTCTTATCTCGGTCGTCACTTCCAAAATCCAGTTCCCACCCCTCATCTGATTCAACAACCCAAAATGGAAATTGATCGCCCCGCCACTGTAACATGATTATGTCTTCAATTTTTTGACCGTCACCTAAGATTATTGCTACCTTTTCAAACGTCAGATTGTCGTCGTTAGTGTTTGCTGTGGAACCATGTACTACTACACCGAACTCATCGGCTATTGAATCGAAAACTTCTTTATCCCATAGTTGAATTGGAACCCCTGATATCTTTAACCATACCACTCACTCGAAGTCAATTCTCTGTCCCTCCCACACTTCCATGAAGGAAAACCAGTCTCTGCCAGCTTCGAGTTAAGATGAGATGAAACGAAAACATTTGCTTCTGTGGAATTAGCGAAAGTCAATAAGACCTTCAGACCACCAACATATTTAAGAACCGGATTCTTAACATTTAATTCGTTTAACTTCTCGCCCACCCTACACAATCGTGTTACGTCCTTCAAAGTAACAATAACAGAGCGCCTCCCCAAGTCTGCTGTGTAGGGAATGTCTTGTCCGGGATGTTTACCATTTTGTTTCGACTCTCGTCCGGCATACCGGTTAACATACTTCTAAACGACTGTGAACCTTTCGGTTTCCAAACCCTGTTGCTCGGCTCATCTGCCGTTGGTGGTGGTTGAAGTTTGCTATCTTCAACTTGAGTCCCTGTTGCTTATTATTGACCCTCCCGTCTTCTTTACCAAATTTTGCTAGTTTGGCCTTCACCCTATACTGCCCCATACTTACATTGTTCAACGCTTTCACCATGGCCGTCGTATTATTGACATCTTCGAATCTCACGAAAGCAAAGTACTTGCCTGCCTTTTCCTTCCTTCTTGGTAGATAGGCGTCAACCATCTTGCCACACCCACAGAATTCATTCCATACATCACCAAGTGAGCAGTTACCTGGAAGATTTGTAACGTAGAATGTTGTTGAGTCACCCATATGTTGCTTGATTTCACCATGCTGATCTTGTTTTCTTCTCCCTTTTCGTTTAGGGTACTCCTACTGTTCATCAGTCTCAACCATTTACTCCCACTGTTCACTGTTTAGAGTTACATTTTACCCTATGTGGATTTAGTATAAGGACATGTATATCAAAGAGTTGTGTTCATATATATGATGGATGAATCAGGGAGCTTTTGAAGGGAGATACTGATGGACTGCTAAAACTTCCGACTGACAAAGCATTATAATTTGTGTGCATAGTGATTATGGGAACTTATGGAAATTTTCTATGTCCGTAGATTAATTAATTAAAAAACGAGATGCATATAAGATATATAGCCGTCTTTTGCTATAAACTCATAAAATATTATTGATTAAGTGTGTTTCTTTTTTAAATAGAAACCCCATTTAATACTTAAAAGTTGAGAGCTCAATAATAATCCATTTAAAACTTAAAAATTGTTAACCCATACGGCTTCATAATATTTATAAGATCAATACTCATGTATACCAATTTAGAAGACCTAAGTGGCATATTTTTTAAGGCTCGAATGAGGTACGTAAATCCACAATGACACCACTGCAAGAGAGGATCGATAAACTAAATATAAAGTATTACACTATATATCATCGCTCCTGCAGCTACGCGCGGGTTTTCTACTAGTACTTATTGGTATAGCTATACAAAAGGATTGGCCTAGGCCTGTAAACAAATTGAACAAACACGAACAAAGGCATTAAGAAATTTGTCATGTTCATGTTTGTTTTGTCTTGTTCATGTTCATTTAATTTTAACCAAACACAAACAGGAACATATAAGCAAACGCATTTTTGTTTTTGTGTTCGTTAAGATGTTTTTCATGTTCTTGTACGTTTGTTCAAAACGGTTCATGAACAAACATAAACGGATGTTCACGAAAATAATAAATGTAAATGTATTACTAAGAAAACTCAATTACTAATTGGTTATATAAATATAAGTTGCTAAAGCCTAGTTTATGTTTAAATTTATTTAAATATAACTGCTTATGTAATTAATAAACTTAAACAAACATAAACGGGTATAAATAAACGAACATAAACGGACGTTCATGAACATAAATGAACAAATACAACGTTTGTTCATGTTCGTTCATTTAACTAAACGAACACATTTTTTGTCTGTTTTTGTTCGTTTATTAAATAAACAAACATCCACCTGAACAAGTTCACAAACAGTTCATGAACTTTCAGTTTGTCTACAAGCCTAGATTATCCCTTTTACCAACTAGATATAAATAATAATTCTCTATATGATGATGACTGCATGAATATGTCTATATGGGTTTACATGAAGTGTGTGTTTCACAAAATCAAACTAAAACTTACAAGTTCAAATCCTTGTATGTTTTGAAACGGGCATAAAGAATGTGGAATGAAAAAATAGTCGGTCTCTTATCTGAATTAAGGTTTGAACAAAGTAAAGTGATTATTCCATATTTATTAAGTCCACTGAATCCGATTTAACTATGTTGTTTTTATGTGGATTGTGGATGCTAAACAATTCTGTAGAAACAGAAAGTGTGAGGTCAAACTTTTTTGATTAAATAGTTGGGTTTGTTATAATACTTTGGATAAAAGTTATTCCGTCTAAACTTGGTGTTTGTCTTTCACAAAGAAAATATTGTATCTTACTTCTTGTTGAGTTTGGTTTGACCGAGTGTAAACCGGTTAACACTTCTATTGAACAAAATCATATTGTGTCCTCTTTGACTCTTTGTGTAAAAAAGATGATACTATTTTAGAAAATATAATTGGTTTTCAAAAAATAATTGAAACCTTATATCATTGTCACTCGCTCGTCCAATAATTCTTATTATTTTTAGTTTTTAAGCGAGTTTATACACAAACAAACAAAGTCTCATTTGAATATATTAAAGAAGGCTTCAGCTAAAGGTTTCTTGCTAAGTAAAGGTACCTCTTTCAATTTAATCACTTTAGCAAATTCGGATTGAGAAGTGTCTTGAATTTCGATGGTCTACTAAAACATATCCGTACTTGTATTCTACCCCGTTTACCAAAAACGTTCCTTTTCGTGCAACATCATTTACGAGATCGTTGAAAATTGGTGATTGATTAAGAATATTTATATCGTTCAACGAACCAGGCACAACAAAAAATGCATGCCAAATTAAAAGATCTTGTGACGCAACTGCTTCAAGCATCACAGATGGCTTTTTATGATACTCACTCGAGTGTTGGCCTTGCCATGCAGTTGGACAAAGTTCTCACTCTCATTTCATACAATCTAAACTCCCGAACATCTCAGAAAAACCATGTTTTTCTTCGTGAAACTCCAAATTTTGTTGTACGTCAATAAATGTAGGTTTTCTCAATTTTTTTTAAATATAGTTCAATAACATATGCACAAAAATAGTGAAGACTTTCCCTAGCTGTTCGTGCTGACATCTTTAGATGATCGTCCATTATGTCGGACCTTTATCCATAACCCAAATGTCTAAGTGCGGTTGTGACCTTTTGCAACGGGCTAAATCTCATGCTACCACGCGCATCGGGTCTTTTTCGTATTTATTTTCTAAGTCGTTTGATATTCTTAAAAGTAAATTACGACTCATACGAAAATGATGCCTAAAACTTTTTTCATCATATGTTGGTTCAGGTGAGAAGTAATCACGTACCAATAAATCATTTGCGGCTTCTCGTTCACGAAGTATATATTTTTTCCGTTTCGGTTCAATAAATCATTCGGAAGTCCCTTCAATTTCATCCTCCACAATAGCTTCAACCACTTTATGAACGCTAGATATTATCATTTCCGCGCTGTCGTCGGATGAGAACTCCAAAGCGTGTAAATCAAATGAATCCGATGAACTTGAAGATTGCATTTTAGTGAGAGTATTTTTAAAAAAAATAAGAGTTTGTGAGAATATTTTTAATAAAATGAGTGTGTAGGTATAAGAGGATAATATATATATATATATAATAAATTTTTTTGGGCCTCTTGACCGTTCTACAACGGTAATATTGATATGTTTCGGATTTTTTTTAATTATCAAACGTTCATATTGATAAATTTGTGATTTTGTATTTTTTTAAATGGACCAATAATAACATGCCAACACATAGTCCCACGCCACAAGGGGTAGAGGTGGGGCTTCACCACGGCACTCCCCCCCCCCCCCCCTCCACATACTCTAACAGAAAATGGGAATGGTAGCATAGTCAAATATGTATAACCTACAATTGTTGAGTTCTACCTCTATTTTTTAAACGTCCATAACTTTTTCATGTGACATTATTTAAAAAAAAATACACCATAAAAACAAGCTTTTTATTCTCTTTCTTTTGCATACATTATTGTTATACTTAAAAAATTTGTTGGGTTGATAACTTGTGTTTTATCATATGCGTTTTTTTCTATCAGATATAACTTTCATATTTTATCAGGTAACTTGCGTTTTTTAACAATATAACTTGCATCTTTTATTATGTATAACTTGCGTCTTTTATTAGGTATAACTTGCGTTTTTTCTGAAACAGGTTTAAGTTGCGTCTTTTATCAAATTTAATAGAAATAGAAGTCTTGAGACAATGTAGAATTGGGTGATAGTGACGGTGAGGGCGTGAGCCTCGTGTTATATTTTAAAACTATCGGAGACGTTCCAGAAAGACACCCCTTCACAGTTTTAGGAGAGCATTAACGTAATACAATGCACATATAGACGCAACTGATCAAACCAACGGTTTTTTTTAAAAACTATGGCAATAGGGTATGCAAATGAAAGAGGATGCAAAGCTTGTTTTTATGGTGTTTTTTATATAATGTAGTATGCAAAAGTTATAGCCGTTTAGAAAATGAAGGTGAAACTTGAAAATAGTCAACAATTATAATGATGGATAATAATACCCTTTTGACTAGTGTCATGTGTCAGCCTCTTAGTCCTACTTACATTTTTTTATATTAAGGTTATTTTTACAATATCCTCTCTCAACTTTACCTTACCAAGGGTGTACTTGACTACTTGTACACCAACACACCAATATGATTTCTTAGGGGGACGAGGCGCCACCATGGCACCATAACTGGTCACGGGTACCCTACTACCAGCATGGTAACACCTTCACCACCGATGCTGGTAGTGGTCCCGTGAACCATTTTCTTATTCTTTTTAATGTGCTGGTAAGTTGGTTTTTTTTTTATTTTGATTTAAAACAAAAATTTTAACCGCTTGTTTAATATTGTTTTATTATGTTAACCGTTTGTTTAATATTGGTTAAATTTAATTAAAGCATAAAAAATACATTAAAACCTAATTAAATAAAAAAATAAAAAGAAGAACATTTAGAATGCATTAAAACACATTAATATTAAACATAAAATTAAAAATACAGTAAAACAAAGATAAATAAACCTAGGGTTTGCGCAATAATTGCCATGCATCGACATGGCCGAAAATGTTGTTATATCGAGCCTCATAGTCCGCATGAGCGAACTCGATAGCCAACTTCTGGTCGAAGTCCGGATCCTCCCTCAACGTGCGCTCGTACATGATGGACCACCAATCACACTTTATGTTGAGACCTCACTTCCGTTGCAGGCTCTCGATGGCCCGGTCGTTGGTGTCGATGTGCTGGTTGATGTTGGCCAACACACGATCCCAAAAGCCCTCCGGGCGGGAGCCCGAGCCCGAGGCTCTCGAGCGTTGTTGTAGAACCGGGTCGTTTGTGGCGTCTTTGTAGCACACCACCAACGCCATCTCTTCTTCCTCGGTCCAGCGAGTCATATTTTTGTGTATTTATTTGTTTAAACCGTGGTAAATGTGAGTTTTAACCCCACGATTTGTTGTGTTTTTATACAAAGTTTGGAACGGTTCAAAGCATTCAATTTACTGGCCGTTTGGTGTAACGGTTTCATTGTATTCAAATCAATTGACGGTTTCCAAAGTCAAAAATTGAACTTACTGACTGTTTGCTGGTGGGATTGTTATCATAGTGTGAGTAATTAATATAAACCATGTGAAATTATAAAAAAAAAGTTTAGATATTTAAATGAAAATAAATAAAATAATTAGTGAAGTGCTGCTTCTAAAAAATGTTAGTAAAATAAATCACAGTGTAAGATGGGTTAAAATCAATTAAATGAAAAAAACTTTAGTTGGCCCTTCCCCTTAATAAGGAAACTTGAAATGAGTGAATCATGATATGTTTGGATTATCGCTTCAATTTTGTAATCTAAGAGGGTGTTTGGGATTGAGTTACAAAACAGCTTATTGACTTATTGGCTTTTTCAAAAAGCCAATAAGTCAATAAGCTGTTTGTCTACCACAAAATACCACAAAAGCACTTTTGGTTTTGGCTTTTTGATATAGGTTAAAAAGCTGTTTTCAAAAAGTCACAAATCGTGGCTTTTGGCTTTTGGCTTTTGACTTTTAGAAAAAAATTACAAATTTATCACCCATACAACCAATATTCACAATAAGTTAAGCGAAACACTTAAAAAAATAACAATCTATTGACTTTTTGACGTTTCCCATCCCAAAAGCTAATCCAAACACTTTTTTTAAAACTCCTTTTCAAAAAGTCATAAGCCAATAAGCACTTTTGACCAAAAGCACTTTTGCATTTCCAAACTCAATCCTAAACACCCTCTAGGATATTTGTATCTGATCTTTGATATTTATTTTCTATTTCTTCATGAATATTGTGTTATGGGCTGGGCTTTTTGTTTGGATTGGTTCATGTGCCTCTTGGTTGGGTTTCGAATCTTTCTCAATGGAGTTGTCGTTATCAGCTCCTCAAAATTTCCGTCAAGCTTCGTTAGTGTCTCTTAGCCCACCGTGGCACCGTCACTACTTTTATTTGATTGTTTCTTGTTTCAACAGAATAAAATAAGTACCATTTGTGACAACACTCAATAAAATAATTAAATCTATATATATAATAAAAGAAATCAATTTTAATGACATGACATTCTAGGAGGCATTCTCTCTTTTGAATGTGCCATGTGTAATGCCATGTGGCAAATTAAAAAAACAAATAATAATATAAAATCTAATCTACTAAAATTAAATTGAGTTATTTTAGGAAAAAAGAATTTAAAAACAAATTTAAATTTTTCTCTCTTATGTTTCCTCCTATAATTTTTAACGTTAATATCTTTTATATACGAAATTTTTTAAAGAAAAAAATTACACCAAATTAACGAGCGTTTTTATTATCTTTCCAACGAGTACCATAGTGCTATATAAAAAAACGGAGAAAAAAATGACTATTTTTTGTGGGGTTTCGTTCATACAGAAAAAAAACACAAAGTGTTCAGGTTATTCATTAATCATGTTTTTTCTTCTAAACCAGGTTCTTATTTACGATGTTGAAATTCAGCCCAATCGCCATGCTATCATTGGAATTTTACTCTTCTAAAGATACATAGGTATACTTCATCAAGAGAAGATAGGAGAAAGAATTGCGCAACAGTGCAACACATGGTGTCACCTTATACCAATGTTATTTTTTTTATTTATTTAATTACAAGAGTAATAATTATTACTATTAGTATTATTAGAATTGTTATATTTTTCAACCCCGGGATGCTCCGGGATAAAAACTATCATAATAGATTTCTCAACCCCGGGACGTTATCCTACATGTCATAATAATATACAATCTCTCATTTGAGAGATGCCACATAGGATGTGATGTGGCAACTCTAGACCAATTAAAAAAAAGAAATAAATATGGTTTAAATGTGGTTTAACCTAATCTATTAAATATCTAATCTACTAAATGTAAATATTAAACATTTATTATTTTTTCTCTCATATTTCCTCTCAGAACTTTTAAACGTTAATATCTTTTATATACGAGATTTTATAAAGAAAAAAATTACACCAAATTAACGAGCGTTTTATTATCTTTCAAACGAGTACCATAGTGCTATATAAAAAACGGAGAAAAAAATGACTATTTTTTGTAACTCGACAGGTATCGTGTCAGGTTTGGGATTAGTTTAAAAAAAATTGTGGGTTTGGGTCGGGCCTGGGATTAGGTGATACCCGACCCAATTACCCAAAACTACATACCCAAATACCCGAACTATATACCCGATCATATACCCATGAATTTTTTAACGCATCACATAACCCTTAGACTAATGCGTTCGATATTTCAATAAATAACTTCTTTTTCTTATTTCATGTTAGTTCTTTTTAGAATGATCGATTACAAACTTCCGAATTCATTTGACATTATATAATATTTTGTAATGGCACTAGATTTATACCCCGGCGCAGAGATTCGTTTTTTTTTATTAGAATATGATAACTTATAGCAGAGATTTGTTTAAAATAAATAATAATAATAATAATAATCATTAATAAGAACTTCATACTAAAAAAAAAATGAGGTAATCGGAGATTGCTACTTGATAAGAGTTGTCACCGAGTAATTGATGCTACCGATTATAAGTTCATGCCGATATGTATGAAGATTGTGTATATCTTTATTCCATGCTTATCCTTGTAATTAGTTATTCAAGTGTAATTGTATCTTTAGATGTTGTATGGATCATCTATCTATCTATCTATCTATCTATCTTCTATCTATATATATATTGCAAAGTTAGATATCCTACATGTCATATTATGATACAATCTCTTTTTTGAAAGGTGCCACATAGGATGTGAGGTAGCACCTATAAACCAATTAAAAATAACCAAAAAATATACTTTAACCTAATCTATTAAATATCTAATCTACTAAATCTAAATATTAAACCTTTATTATTTTATCTCTCATGTTTCCTCCCATAACTTTTAAACGTTAATATCTTTTATATACGGGTTTTTTTAAAGAAAAAAATTACACCAAATTAACGAGCGTTTTATTATCTTTCCAACGAGTACCATAGTGCTATATAAAAAACGGAGAAAAAAATGACTATTTTTTGTAACCCGGCAGGTATTGTGTCGGGTTTGGGATTAGTTTAAAAAAATTGTGGGTTTGGGTCGGGTCTGGGATTAGGTGATACCCGACCCGATTACCCGAAACCACATACCCAAATACCCGAACTATATACCCGATCATATACCCATGAATTTTTTAACGCATCACATAACCCTTAGACTAATCGTTCGACATTTCAATATTTAACTTTTTTTTTTTCTTATTTCATGTTAGTTCTTTTTAGAATGATCGATTATAAACTTCCGAATTCATTTGACATTATATAATATTTTGTAATGGCACTAGATTTATATCCCGGCGCAAAGATTCGTTTTTTTTTTATATTTGAATATGATAACTTATGGCAGAGATTTATTCAAAATAAATAATAATTAATAATAATAATATATTTTATTATGTCATATTAGATATTTCAACCCGGGACGCTCCCGGGATAAAAGCTAGTAACTATTATCCATAACCAATTATTACTTAGGGCATTTTTGGCTGTTCAACTAACTTATTTATTTATCTCATTTTCCACCTCGTTATCTTATTAATCAAAAAGTCACAATTTGTAACTTATCTCCTTTTTAAGACACAAAAACTCATTTTCAAAGCATTATACAAACACTTTTTTTTTTTCTCCTTATTAACTTTTTAAAAAAATCATAATTTATAAGAGAACCAAACATGCACTTAGAATAAGCCGTTTAAACAAAACAAATGTCTAAATTACATCCCTCATTATGTTTTATGGATGAAAAAAATAGGCGTACATGTGGTTTCGAAAGGTTACATAAACAATATACAAGTTTCACTTATTACAAACTTTAGTGTAGCAATAAAGAGAGACGATGAGTCGATGAAGTAATAAAGAAGAAAAAATGAACAAAGTTCCATATCATGAAAGAAAGATAATAACTACGCCTACTTCTTTTGTAGGGACTTGGCAGTTGGGGCATCAATTTTCCTTTCAATTTTTGTCAATTTTTCCTAGCATGAAAGAGGATATCAATACGATTTATAGCTATCAATACCTATAATCTAAAGAAATAATGGTAAAATATGATTTCTTAGTGTAAATATCTAAAAGTTAAGTTGATAATATAGGGAAAAAAAAAAAACAAAAACCCTTGACTATGATTGATGTTTCGTATCTTGTATCCATCCACTTGATTACGAACGTTCACCAAAATGTATTGATCTAAACCAATAAACGTGTGTATCCAGGCAAATCATCTCAATGCAAATTAGCAGCGCCGGCTTAAGAGGGAGTATTTTGAAGCTATGATTAGCTGTGAAAATCTTCACGCATGTGACAAACTAGGCGCGTGGGGGTTATGTTCACGGTCCTCCATTGCTCGCGTGACACATCCATCATATATACCCTCCACGGTCCACAAACCCCATAGCCTCATGGCATGGCTGGCCCATAATAGGGGCAACGGCCCTAGACCCGAAATTCCTGAAGGCCCGAAGTTTTTTTTTAATTATATAAATAATTATTTAAAAATAATATTATGGGCTACTGTGATCATTCTTTTAACATTAATCCATCTAATAAAGCCCAAAATCACTTAAATTTTTAAACCTAATAAAACATACCCAACCCAAATTGTGGTTTTTTTAGATATGACGATTGGGCTTAAATTCAATAGGCCCGGTTTATTTGTAGTGGCCCGGGCCCTAAACATTTTTAGGTTTCTCGGAGACGCCCTGCCTCATGGGGAGATACACCTTTACATAACCACCTTGACACCGCTAGGTTACACAACGTTTGGTGTAGTGATATTTTCAACACAAACTCTCCCAGCTTCAAATACTATTAACTTCTGAAATTATTGGAACTGAAAGTCTATAATTCTTTAAGTTTTTCATTAGTTTGTTAAAACTAACGTAAGAAATTTAAATATATGCTACTTGATTAGCTAGGTCTTGATTATTCATGGTGCTCAGACGTGGATTACATACATAATTCTCCTACATCTGAAATTAACAATTTGTATGATCAGCTAAATTATGGGCTGTTGATCTTCTTGGAGAGCACATAAACGGAGAACCAAACGAGCAGTAGAAGCGTTATGGAGGATATAAGCGATAGGAAAATCGAGGCTGCAAAGTGTGTGCAGAAGGAACCAAAGTGATCACAGACTTTTTGCCATTGCGTATGCGAGTTTCCCTTGTATCCAATGTATCCGACTCCTCCTGCTGCTCCTGTTGCTGCGGCCACGATGCCCAATAGAAGCTGCACCATACCCATTTTTTTTTAATCTTAGTTTCTTCCATTGAGATGCCACAAATTTATGTGGTTCAAGTCAAATTATTATGCATGCTGATTTTCGGAAAGAAATACAAAATAAGTAATTTTTTTGGATATACAAGTGGTTTAAAGTTTGGATAAGACCAAACGCAGTGGTGGGGGTGATTAGCGCTCCAGCCCATTTTTTTATTGGCTCAGAATTGAAGTGTGTCATAAACCAATTTTCAGGCATGAAATTTTCATGCTCCAGCCCATTTTTGCAAGATTAGCGCCCCAGGGGTGGTTTTGGGGGCATTATAGGGCGCTAAACATGATTTTAAGTTATCCCACTACGGGTGGTCTAAGTGTTTTTAGACAGTTTTTGGAAGTTTTTGTACATCTAAGCAGTTCGCTACCCACTATTTTACTGGTCTTGTCCTTATCCAAGCTCGCATACCAAACTAGCCAGGGAATCTGACGCAGTGACATTGTTTTTTCAAGTTTGCTAGTTTGGTATGCGAGCTTGGATAAGGACAAGACCAGTAAATTAATCCCTGTTTGCTTGCCACAACAGCAAGCTCGAAGAGTTTGCTTACCACCTCAACGAACTTGCATGAGTTCGCTGCCTAGATGTACAAGAACCTTCTAAGTGCCTAGAAACACTTAATTACCCAAACGCCAAACCACCTATAAATCCAAAAGTATCGAAATAAGTATGGTTCAAGAGCTTACAGCATCTAGTATCACAAAATACAACTGCAGCGTTGTGGATTGTCCTCCTGGCTTCATCAACACGAAAACAGATAACACACCAGTGATTACGCTGTACAAGCAAGCCACTGATAGTGCTGCTACAAAGTATCTGAGTAATATATAACCACATATATCTACTATTAATTATTGGTTCTATATATCAAGGTGGACAGTTTATTAATCCATGAATTGTGGTCACTTACAAAGATATATATGTTAGTGTTACTTACACGAAAGCTGGTGACTGAGTGAACTTCGCGACTAATGTATTGAGATGCCTGGCGCGAAAGTAATGACTTTGGTTTGTTTAGAAGTGACCATAACGATGACAGCAACCAAGGCAGCTGCAAACAACAAGAACCTCAATCCAACATCAACCACCAGCCCTATGCTACCCTTGTGTTCTAATGGTGGTCCGGACGGCTTCGCTGTGGTGCCATATGAAGGAGTTGTGGTATCAGTGGATGTCATGGCTGCTAAAATGTGGAAAGTGGCCAATTGAGTTTGTGCTTTGTGTGATTTATTGTTAGACACAAAAATGTGGATTTATACATGATTAGAACGATTGATTTGGTCTTAAAATGTCTTATTCAATGTTATAAAGTCTATTTTGTTATTATTCCATATTTCCATTCGATAATTGAACTTAATGTGTCTTTGTTCAAGATTTTTTAAGGCTTTTTTTTTAATTTTATTTGCAATAATCATAAATATTCATAATGATAATAGAATTGCATTTTTGTTAAACTAGCATAATAAGGCACGCATTCTGCCGCAAGTTAAAAGCATTATTTAAAAAACTAAGCATCTTGCTCAGAGAATCAACACATGTTTGTATCTTTTGCTTTTGAAATATTCTTATTAGTTTAAACTAATTTTATTTCTTGTACAAGTTTGTTTCTCATTTGAACACTACACTATATATACTTGTACAAATGGTTAAGGAATTTTTTGTTTTTTTTTAATTTATTTTCCTATCTTGTTAAACATGTATTTTAGTACTAAAATGTAAAAAATTAGTGTAGAGTAATTACATAATGTTGTAATTACTCTAATAACGTAATTACGTTAAAAAAATTAATTATTTTTCATATTATTAATCTAAAAAGCGTGTATAAAGGAAAACATAGTTAGGATTATATGGGAACTCCTCTAAATCAAGAGAACCATGTGATATCTTACTAACTTTTTTCAAAATACATTTTTTGCAAAATATTATGTTTTTATTATTAACTAAGAGATTTTTAAAAAGATTTAAAAATATATGGTTTGCTTTTTATACACTTGTGTATTTTTTTTTTCATAGATGTACTTTTGATATTGATTTAATTACGTAAAATTTTTTACACTTAGTAAAACCAAATAACACAAGTGTAAAAAATGCATACAAATTGTTTTTATATATCTATACTATATTAATAAGCATATAGGAAGGGCAGAAATGGTCATTTGCCACTTTACAAGCTTTGAAAGCATATTGTACAATAATCCAATGCATAAAACTCTTAAGTGCAAGCTTAGATGCATCATGTACAAGCCCCCCTAAGCCTAAGAAAAAAACACGGGTATATTGAAAACAAATTAGGGTTTCTCATTATCAACCTCATTATCCGCCCCATCCTATCTGCTTTCTCTCTCTAGGTTTCAAGATATATCTATCCAGACACCAGATCGGGGCAGGATGGAGCTAAAGGAGGCCAAAAGATCTAGGGTTTCAAGATCTCTTTATCCACACACTCTTCTCGGTATCCCTTTCTCCCTTTGCGGTTCTCAGATCCGTTGTATACCTTTTTTCCTTTTATAATTTGTTTCTTTATCTTGATGGGTTTTTGGTTTCTTATCGTTGTGAATGTTAGATCTGATAATATAGGAGAAATCAGGTTGTTTATGAAGCATGTTTATTTATGTGTGTGTGTTATTTAGTGAGCTACGTGAATATATATGTGTGTGTTATTTTTTTAAAGAAATTCTGATTTAGGTTTTCATTATATAGGGGATATGAGTCCAGATCTGAAGGAGATGGTTGTAATAGCCGACTGCCAATAAGCTATGACGACCACAGCCTTCCGGCGAATACAATGGTAAGGAAGAGAGACTATGACCATCATCACCATCGTCCCTTTCGATGATCTGCAGTTGCTGTTACGGTAAATTTCTTTTAGGCACAAAATTAGGGATGCTCAAAGTGGCTTGCTATTTGTGTTCTTTTACTGAAGTATTTAGCGTTTTGTTTCAGATTTGATACTTGATTTCACGTTCAAAAGGCTCGCATCAAAATTTCAAAACGTAAGTGATATTTTTCTGTTTTGATAACATGAGATGGAGTTGATATGTGTATATATGAATGTGTGTTTTTTCTCATCATCTTTCCTCCAAATGTGAAATGGGATTTGATTTACTTGGAACCTTCTTATTCTTTGATTCTTTCATGGATTATTCTTAATTTTAATTATAGATTTTCTTAATATCTTTTTATTATTTTACTAGATCTTGTGGCTATTTGCTAACATCATATTATCATAAACCTCTTTGCTGATTATTATTTACAGCTATGTGATTATTCACTGCATTGGCCTTCATACAGAAGGTTTATATGGATTTTTACTAAATTCACACATAAATAAATGTGATTACTTTTGAATGATAGTTAAAAGCTTCGACTATTATAGATGTGGCAATGTTGACCCACTTACATAAGTATGTGTCATATTGGTATGTGTCATATTGGTTTGTTTTTTTTAATCTCAAACGGGTCAAATAAAATAAATTGCTAAAGGGCATATCAGGAACTAAGGTATGCTGAGTTTTGATGGTGATTACTTTAGGTGTACTTTTAAAAAGATTGAATCTTGATCTTGTTAATGTATGTTTCTGTTTCTTGAACAACAAATTTAAAATAAATGAATCTTGATCCTATTAGTGAGTGCAGGTTCAATAAATGTGTGTTTTTTAGCACAAGAATGGTAAAATAGAATGAAGAAGTTTGCTTTTTAGGTGATGGTTTCGCTCTGGTGGTTGCTGTTCGACGGAATGGGGAGGAAGGTTTCGTATAATATTAGTTTGTGTCTACTCAGTTATTCTACAATTTATTGTTTGAAAACTCAGTTCCTATACACTTTGAAGTAGATTGTTTAGTAACAATAAAAAGTTTTTTTTTCAGAAATGGCAAACATGTTGGATAACCAGAGTAGGTTCCTATAAATGAACTAAGACATTTATACAAGCATGCTTCTAACTCTTATTTGATTTATTCAAGTGTAGATGTTAACTGTTGCTTTGTTACTCATGGTTGTTTGTGGTGACTAATAGCAAAGTGGTGTTGCCCAATTGCAACCATTCTTAGCTTGGTTACTTCTGAGATCATTGAAGCTTCAGGAGAACCCTGAGGTAAGAGCATTGATTTATTGAAGTTTCTAATGTTTAGATTCCTTGCATAAAATTAACTTTTTGGTTTATATGTTTTTATTAAATAAAGGTTAAGGTTGTCCCAAATGGAGAGCTACCAAAAAACATGCATCGATCTGGTCAAAGGGTAAAGAAGGTTTGATTAAAAAAGAAAGACGTCAAATGGGTCAAAAGTCGCCTGAAGTATATTTTTCATACAATAAAGCAATAACAGTGTGCTTCAAAATTTCTGCACTATCTTGGATTAAATATTCTGCACTGTTTTGGATTAAAGATTCTGCACAAAGATGGAGATAACTTTTTTAAACTTTATGTATTCTTTTTTGAAAATGTTGCGCTATTGTGCGTCAAAATTTCTGCACTGTTTTGGATTAAAAATTCTGTACTGTAAAAATTCTGCACTGTTTTGGGTTAAATTTCTGCATTGTTTTGGGTTAAATTTCTGCACTGTTTTGGATTAAAAATTCTGCACTGTTTTGGATTAAAAATTCTGCACTGTTTTGGGTCGATTTCTGCATTGTTTTGGGTCGATTTTTGCACTGTTTTGGGTTAAATTTCTGCACTGTTGCACTTAAATATTGAACTGAACTGGGTTAAAATGCTGCATTGTTTGGGGTTGAAATGATTATTTTTTTTAACCAAACATGTTGAATCGGTTTTAAGTTGCCCAAAATATATCATTGTCAGCTAAACCTGACTTGTATTCTTTGGGCAAACCAAGTTGCCTCATCTTTTAATTTGATCCATTTAAGTTACTACAAGCCAACCTATTTATAATTAAATTGGTCGAATTAGCACCCCTAGAAATGGAACATGTTTCAAAGATTGTGGTAGATGAGGCCTTGAAAGTCTCTTTACATTTGCTGCAAAAATAAAATATAAATCAGGAGAGAAGGTTAAAAAAGTTCTTGCATTTGGGTTACCTAGAAATCCAGTCAACTGTTTGTTTTAAAATGGTGAAAATGTTGAAAGAGTGTAGAGTGTACAAAATGGTGAAAGAGTTCAGCTTCAGAATTGGTCTGCCCACAAGAATTTCCTAAAAGGGTGAAAGACTCCAAAAGGGGAAATGGTCTGCTGCCCACTTCAATAGTGCTCTGGTACAAAGGCACACCTTTATAGTTGCAATGGGGTCAAACAATAGGGTCTTGTGAACTAGGGCTTGAACCCATGTACAACATATTCTATAAGTATCAAGCTTCCATTAATTGTATAAAATCAAGGATAAAGTTCACTAATTTTGGTTTGTGATTTATGAATTCCCTTCCCATATCGATTCAAAATTTCTTATCCTAGACATGTTGTCATTAATGTCTTGCACATTTTTTTATTAATGTAACTTATTTATAGAATTTGAATCAGAATATGACATCTACTACACATCTATGTTTTTGATATAAAGGAATATATAACAAACTGACTCATCGCGCTTCAACTCAGCACTTCATGCATTTATGTTGTTTTCTCCAAATTTTTATTTTCATCATTCATGCAGAGCGCCACAAAGTCATAATCATAAGTTTGATTGTCTATTGGTTGTTTGATACATAACTTATATTAATGTTTTGCTGGTAAAAAGACTAATGAAAAATGAATGTTTTCAGGTGCACCCTATTAAACAAGGAATTTGAAGATCTGGGTATGAGATTCGCTTTTGTAGCTGCGCGAATGAGCTTTTGGAAATGATTAAAAATGTAGATGCTGAGATTGATTTTTTTTTTTGTTTTATTGTAAAGAGGCTAACCACCTTGGTCACACAATCTACGAGAGGTGTATTTATTTTACAAAATTTTAATATTCGTTAGTTAATTCTGGCCCATTTATGTTTTTCCACTTATATTATTTTTTGATTCCACCCGTTTGCAGGTTAGCCTTAGAACACATTAATGTATAAATTGGTTTACTGTTACAAGTTAGTCTTTTATTCATAAATCACCAACCAGCTTTTCTAAATAATTTTATTCAATTTAGGGGCTATACCGTGGTATTAATGAAGAAAAAAATCTTGGACGTGATATTGTTAATGCTAACTATAAGGTATTTTTGTTATGTTTTGACTCAAGCTTGAGTTAGCTTAAAAATGCGGGCATCATGCCTTATGGACATGATGCGATGCTATAAATGCATCAAGTGAAGCGATGTGCTGAGATTATTTGATGCGAGACAGATGTGCTGCTAATTGCGTAATGCGGTGGCTTGCATGATGCAGGTGGATGTCCGCAATAGGGGCAGGAGGAGGCGACCCCCATTGAAATTATCGCTAAGAAGTTCTGATTATATAGTATCCGTATACAATTTTGTTTTGGTATATACGGTTCCGACCCATAACCGGTGACTCCCCCCCCCCCCCCCCCGAAATTTCCGCTCAAGCTTCACCACTGGATATATAAGATATCAAACAAGTCTTAAAAGTTAAAACTAACAAACATTCAATAAATCTATCACGAGAGGGTTGATATACTAATAGAAAACGAGTACCACATTGTAAATTGTTGTCGCCGCCGCATCGCGCGGGTTTCTTGCTAGTATATATATATATATATATATATATATATATATATATATATATATAGAGGCTAAGTATCCTATGGAAACCTTCTTGAGTTGTGGAAACCGTGGAAACCCTATGTAACAACATTATTTTTTCCTAATTTTTTTAGGATAGCTTGTATACATATTTGATGAGTTTCGGCCAAAAAAAATTAAAAAAGCGCCGAGTAGATTTTTTTTTAAAAAAAATTATTTAACATGTTTGTTACATATGTAACAATGCTGATGTATGATAAATCCGAGTTTGTGTAACACATATGTAACAAAATTATCTACTCGGCGTTTTTTGATTTTTTTTGCCGAAACTAATAAAATTGAATATAAAAGCTATGCTGAAAAAATCAGGAAAAAAATAATGGTTTTACATAGGGTTTCCACGGGTTTCCACAACTCAAGGGGGTTTCCAATATAACCCAGCCCTATAGATATATATATATATATATATATATATTATTTTTTACATCTCTTAGTAAATAAAAACATAAAATTTGTCAAGAAGATGGAAAAAAACTTTAGGAAGTAGGAGTGCTCGCGGTTCTCTCAACTTTGACGAGTTCATATTTGATCTTTATCCTATATGTATGTGTGTGTGCGGTTAACTTAATTTACCTCTTGTTTTACCATAACTAAGGTGCTGTTTGTTTTTCTGCAGGAAAAGATCTGCAGTCTACGGACCACATCTGCAGACATCTACAGGAGAAGAGGTGGACCAAAGGTCTGCAGTCTGCAAGAAAAAGACTGTTTGTTTGTTAACGTCTGCAGCCTGCTGAAATAAACTGAAATTTAATTAAACTGATTTTTTACAGCAGTTTGTGGTGGTGGGTGGTGGTGGATGGTGGTGGTGGTGGTGGTGGTGGACGGTGGTGGGTGGTGGTGGACCGTGGTGGTAGTGGTGGACGGTGATGGTGGGCGGTGGTGGTGGTGGGTGAGGAGAAGAGAAAAGGAGAAGACCTTTGAAGACTTTAAAAGACCTTGTAATAAGTCTGCACCAAGAAGAGGCCAGGAAGACCGTTTTGAGTGAAAGGTCTTTCAAAACACAAATAATCTGCAGATCCCAAACGTCTGTGCGCATCTGCGAGGCGTAGACAAAAGAGGTCAAAAGTGCTTCTGAGCAAAAAACAAACAGCCCCTAAAATTGGTTGATCAAGGGACGACGTGTTAAGGTGTGTTACCCAAAAAACGCTAGCTTTGGGTTTTTTTTTTAGAAACGGTAGCAAGCAGCATCATAATACAATTCAAACTAGCCAGAACTAGAAAAAAAAAATTCCAAGAGTAGGCATCAAAGTTGGACTATCCTTCCACTCTAACAAGTGGAGTCTAGCTAGCCTTGTTTTTTTTATGCATATACAAGTATTCGATTTTATCTCGTCCATGATCTTCTGGTGACTACATTGAATTTTATTGATACGTTGAATTTTATTGAAATTTCTATCGTTTCTCGCCTTTCAAAGAAACGCTAGCTAGTAGTAATACATTTTAAGTTGAAGGTTCCGATATTTTTTTATAATTAGATGGACTAGTGTATGTATATATGAGTATATGACAGTTGGATTGATTGAGCAATATTTGGCGGTTAGTTGATCAATGTAAACTGAAAGGCATGTTGCGTATACAAACGGATGTTCATGAAGCTTGGTGCTACTCATAAGTGGTCCCGTTACAATGCAATAATGGTGACTATTTTTAGCTCCCTGTGTCTATGGAATGGTGTAGCAAAGTTGAAATTAATAAGTGTTGTTCTAAAATTAAGATTACAACATTTATCGGACACACCTAGTGCGGTTATTCGGCTTTAGTAAAACAAAACCTTGTTTTAGGTCCATGAACTTTTGGTCATCTTGATACTTTTTATCGATTAGGATTAGGGAAGAAGTAAATACCGACTTCCAAGAGATTGGTGTGGATGCTCCATGATGTGATGATGATGATGGATAAAACAGCCACACCCCAAAGTCATGACGAAATTGGTTTCTTATTCTTGAATCCTTTTACTCGATGCAACCACGGGAAGATTGCATTATAGGGCCGGGAGGCATAGTTCTGAGCAGTGGCGAAGCTTGAGAATTTGGACTGGGGGTCGGAAGTCAGCGGTCACTGGACGGGACCTAATTTTTTTTTCTGTAGCTATGGCTCGGGTGATATGTCCGGGTTAGTGATTCGATTCGGGTCGAGTCGAGTCAAACATTAAATTCAATAAATATCAAAGTTATAAGCATTGTTTAACAAACAATTGAACAAAGAGACTAAAACATTAAAAATGAGACAAAGGGTTGGTACCTAGATTAAATTACAGCTCAGCCCGTCGACCTTTAAAATTTTTGAATTCTTCAATTATGGATATAGGTGCAAACGAGCCTAGCTAAGCCCGAGCTCGAAAAACTTATGAGAGCTCGAGCTCGGCTCGTTTACTGTCTATTAGTTAATATTTTAAATAAAAATAATATAAATAATATGCTCTAAGCTCGATAAATGAAGTTCGTCTCAATATTATTAAATATTAATACACTAAGGCTCGACGAGCCTGACGAGCTTCACATGCAAGTTGAGCTCGGGCTCGATAAGGCTCGGCTCGTTTCGAGCTTTTTACCAAGCCGAGCTCAAGTAGCTAAGAGATAAGAACTTCGCCGCTTGCTCATTAAATCTACTATCCCGCTCATGTAGTTATTGGGCTTAGGACTTTAGGATTTGGGCTTTACATTTACATTGTTTTGAGTTAAAGCTTTGGTTTATATAACTAGCTATTTTTTTTAAACGGGGTCAAAACCGTATATACCAAAAAAATTCATACGGAGACTATGGGTATGTTTGGCAAAACTAGCTGGTGGCTGGTAGCTGTAAGCTGGAAGCTGTTAGCTGCAAACTGGTAGCTGGAAGTTTTTTAAATATATTTTGATGTTTGGTAGAGTAGCTGGAGCTTTTAATAAAATGTTTAAAATGACCAAAATGGGCATAATTAAAAGCTTGTAAGTAAGGTTTTTATTTTATTTTTATAATAGAATGGGTATTTGTGTCATTTACTCATTAAAAGCTTGTAGCTAGTAGGAGCTTTTTCTTAAACGCTGGTACTAGTAGCTTTTCACTGTAGAGCTTTTTCTCATACCTAAAAGCTTCCAGCTCCTTCAACCAAACAAGGATTTTTATTGAGTAAGAGCTTTTTCTTAAAAGCTTGAAGCTTGAAGTTCCTTAAAAGCTCTTAAAAGCTCCTTGCCAAACATACCCTATATACTTGAAACTTCTGAGCGAAAATTTAGAAACCCCCCCCCCCCCCGAATGTTGCGCCGAGGGCACTCCAATGCTTAAGTCAATTATAGATTCCACCATTGTTGACATGTATACGTGTGTATAAAAGTAGTATTAGTATATAGAGAGAGAGAGATAGTTTTGGAAGAAGAACCTACTATATGTTTAGGAGCTAGTACTCAGTTGATAGAAGTCTGGTGGACCTAACCTTAACAGGCCACCTAATTTAACTTGGAAATGTCAAAATTGGACTTACATGAATTGGACTTAATACGTTGATCTTTGGTCCATTAGAATGGTACTTCTGCAATTAATGACAATGAGTAGTCGAGTAGGCCGGCACCTCATGAGCAACATGGATTATGTTCCTCGCACTCTTTGTACATTGACATGTAGTGTTCTAAGATCATTCATTATGGTCATGTGAATATAAATGAAAAATGTTTTTAACTATGCGACACCTCAGCCTCACGTAAGCTCATGCCAAACCACACTCACACTCAATGGGCATTTTGTATTAATTTCCTAATCATTATTTTTAAATATATACATATAGTTTTTTTTGCAATCTGACTAGGTGTGGACATGAGCACTTGGAACAACTCCTCGTGGTTGTGGCCATGTCTTCAGTCACCACACCTCAACTACGCCCTTGGGGTTGAGTTGTCACTCACCAACATCCAAACCAGTCCTCACAATGGATGGTCTAAGAAGCGTATTCTCTTCGAGGAATCTTTATATTATAATGGTTCATTGGGCATATAATAAGAAACAATTAAAAACCGAACTACCACATGTTATTAATATCTATATTGGTTCATTATCATTGTGATCCTTTTCTTTAGGGTTAGTTACGTGTCACTGTTTTTTCCTATATAGATCATGATTAATGATTAATGTTCAAAATGGGTCATTGATGTTATCAACAACTACAAGACGTCTAGAGAAGTGATTGAAGTCTAGTCTTTGTTGCATTAAAAGTTTAACGTATTGTTGCGCACTCATCATGTTGACATTAGGTTCATATTTCATACCCAAATTGAAGTCTCATCTTTATTGCATTAAAAGTTTAACGTGACATTTATATGCTTTGTGACACTAACTTGTTTACTATTGTGCTTCGTGATAGGGAAAAAATTAATTCCATAGCTTCATACCATCCTCCAATTATGGGTTTATTAAAGCTTCAATGGATGAGCAAAAACGGCTCGAATTTGAACAAACTAGATCAACTTCTTGCCCTTTCTCATGAATTATTCGACGATATATTGGCCCATAGCAGGGCCGTCTCCAAGAATACTTGGGTCCTTAAGGGCCTAGATCAAGTAATAAAAATGGGCCCCAAATAAATAAGTTACAAATAAGTTAAGAAACCAATGATTGTTATAACAATAACCAAAAATACTATTGTAGCAAAATGATCTATTTTAAATAGTTACAAGAATCGTGCCGCTCTTACAGCATTTTTTAAACCAAAGTCATTGATTAACTCTTCTTAAATAATACTATCTAGTGCATCTTGAAGAATAATACAACATGTCATAAGATCTTTGTCATCAAATCTTTTTTTAGTAATGGGCCTTATACACAGATTATTGGGTATGTTTCAAAAAGAAGTTTGGGCCCCTGAGAATGATGGGCCCAGACACTAGGCCTAAGACGGGCCTGGCCCCTAGTGATCAAGGCTAGTTGTCTCGTCTCCACAAGAAGATTTTCCTGTTCTCCACTAAAAAGCTTGGTCTTACGAAACCGTCATGTAAAGATGCATGTGTCTGTGACTCTGTCTCCTGATCATTGTTTTTAAAATAATTTTATAGGCCGGTTTTTAGTAGGAAATTAAAAGATGGTGACCGGGATTTGAGATGATACTGTAATATTCTATAGAAGTTAAAAGAAAGAAAGTATACTTGATTGACACTAAAGCAGTGACTGATGATATCTCTCGGGTCAAAATTGTTGGTGATATCCGTTAAAAAAAATTAAAAAGAAAAAAATTGTTGGTGATATCGAGAATGCCAAAATCAAGACTTCAAGCAAAATGCAAAAGTCAAGCGGATGGTAGAGAAAACTTAAAACAATCTAAGGGTATAGGCATAGCCAAGGTTTATTTTCTATGGGTTCGAGGAAGAACCAACGATTGTCTATCACTAAAATTTTGACTTTTTTGTCTAGTCTGGTTACACGGTTCGGGTCAGGAATAAAAATAGCAAAACTCTAATTAAAGTGCAAATAATTAGTAAAAAATTTACGCAAGTTGATATTAAAAGTGAATAATAGAAATTCAGCATAGTTGTTCTCAATATGTTTAATTTTTTAAAAATTATCCATTACATCATCTATTGAAATCTTTCTAAACAACTCTTTTCCAATAAAACAAATGAAACTTCACGCACTTCATCGCTGATGAAAAGCATCTCCCAACAATTGCATTCATGATGGGTAAAACGAGAGCTAACTTCAATCATTAGTAAACCAACGTAAAATTAATGTGTTTTGTTTATTTCAACCATCAATTGCACAAGACTATATATACTATATAAGTTGGCAAACTTTTTATCTTCTTTCAAATCAATAATCAATAATAAAAAGGAAAAATTACAGAAATCGTCCTTTATGTTTACCTATTTTTTCAGTCGATGTCCTTAAACTTCAAAAGTGATGAGAATCGCCTATATGTTCTAAAATCTTTCAAGTCCCGTCCTTTAGCACTAACTTGGTTAGATTTTCTAGTTAAATCCAGTCATGTGCATTGCACATGAGGGTAAATTTGTTTTTTTTACTCTTTTAGGGACTAGTTGTGTAATTAACTTATACTTTTGGTCCAAAATTTAAAAAAATAATTTACTCTTTACCCCTCTCTTTCTCTCTCACTACATCTCTGCCTTTCTATTATGACACTTTGTCATTCACCCAAAGTTTCTTCATCCCTGTAATTCATCACCTCTCTTCTTCACTACCTTGACTTAGTATTATCCACATATATCCCAAACCATTAACCCCTTCCCCATTATCTTCAATACCTTGACTTAGTATTATCCAGACAACACTGTGAGAGAGAGAGAGAGAGAGAGAGAGCAGTAAGAGAGAAAGAGAGGGGACGAGTAGGAGGACTCCACTACCGATGATGGCGGAGCTCCGGTGGAAGCCGACGATGCTGCTTTCAATCGAAGCAACAGTCACCATCCCCTTTTAACCATCTCACATCTATACACACCCTATTTAGAGAGAGAGAGTAACATGGAGAAAGAGATACGGAGAGAGAGAATAGATAAAGGGTTGCCAGCCTTGACCCTTGGTCGGCCGGCCTGCACAAGCTGACGGATGACCAGAATAATAATGAAGGTGCGACGGCGGCGGGCTCCGATTGTAGTAGTCCAGATCTGTAAAACATAATGATGATGATGGCAAATAATATTAAGGTAATCGGTAGCCTAGAGATACTTAGGTGATCTGTGCTGGTTGTCCAGAACAGTAACGATGGCTACGATTACATGATGGTCAGAGGGAGACTACTCGGTCAACAAAAGTCAAGAACTAGTCATACCTGGTGTAACACCCCAACCGATGGCGGAATCATCGAGGTGTCACGTAGTGACGATTGTTCAATAGCACATGGACTAAAATGTAAATAATAATAGCGACCAACATCCATTATTCGAAAAGAAATACAAATAGTCTCAAAAGAAATTCAAAACATAGTAAATAAATGTTCAAATTTTATTAAAGCACTAGGTCCAAAACCTAAGTGTGAAAAGCAAGATAACTTGATCAAACTGCACCTGAAACATGTACAAAATAATTTTGTCAACACATAAAATGTATTGGTGAGTACATCAAGTTGATACAAATAGTAAAGAAAAGTTTCGCAATTCATGTGTTGTATACTGTTTGCAATTATGTATAGTATCAGACAAACCAACCCTCAGAAATGAAATGAAATTTATATATAGTATTGCGCTATTGACAGTAATATGAAACACATAGCAATGACCAAGGTCTCTCAACAGAGTCCCAAGGGGTATATACCATAGTACTATTCATTGAAATGCTAGGCCGTAAACGGTTAATGGTTTGACAAGCAATAGATACAAAATAACACAAAGCAAACACACATGAGAATTGCACTTAATGTAAAGAAACAGTAATTTTGTTATAGGTACATGTATAGCCCCAAAAAGTAAAATGAAAAAGGGGAAAGATATACTCACTGTGTGCGCAGGGATTTGATTTGTTGTGTACCCAGGTTCGAACCTGGTTAACAGCAACTATTTTTTTTAAGTTTTAAACGCGTCCTCGAGTTCCATGATCCTTTAATATCGAACCAATACAACGTATAAAGGCGTAAATATATGTATTTTTTTTTAAACGCTAGAGTCATAACAAACTTCATAAATAGATATATATATATATATATATATATATATATATATAATTGCACGATGTAATAATTAAATGAAAAGGAATAATGGGCTTTTATTATTGATAAAAAAAATCCAAGATTACAAGTACTAGAAATATCAAACAAACAAACGTGAAGGACCAAAGTTGTACAAAGGTGAAAGTGAAAGGTGACGAATGTCACACCTGGGTCAAAGGATGGTCAATATCCAGATTGTAATTTGAGCACATGGGAGGTATAAACTGCAACTCTTACCTGGAACAATTATATAGATATCCTAGTTATCAATTAAGATTATATTTGAGTTCGTGCACGTGCTACTGGATCGGAGGCGAAAGACCTATAAAAGGACGGAGGGAAACGAGGTGAGGGACGGATGTAAGATGGTTGTCAGTTGATGGTGGGTTGCGATGGTCTTGAACCCGTGATCAAAGAAACAGGGACAGAAGTGAAGGTTCAGATCTGAGATGGAGTATGCGTGATGATTGGCGGGTTGGTTTCAATGCATTTCTACTGGGGTTGTTGCTGGTGTTAGAGATGGTGACAAGAGGATGGGAGGATGGGATGGTGGTGGCGGTGGTGGTGGTGTGATGGTTGATGATGGTTGAGAGTCAGAGAAAGAGAGAGAGAGATACTTGAGAGATATTTTTTTAAAAAGGGGGCAAATGAAAAGAGCAGGTGAAATGTCAATAATACCCTCACGTGACTTTCACGTGACATAACTTAACCAAAAAATCTAACCAAGTTAGTGCTAAAGGACGAGACTTGAAAGATTTTAGAACATACAGGACGGATTCTCATCACGTTTGAAGTTTTAAGGACATCTACTGAAAAAATAGGTAAACATAAAGGACGATTTCTGTAATTTTTCCTTTCCTAATAATAATAACTATATATAAAAGAATAGCACTATAATGACATGACATTCAATGGGGCAAACCCCACCCATTGAAAAGTTAACTTTAAAATGTAATATCTTAAAAAAATTATTTAAAATTATAAATAAAGAGGTGTATTTCCAAATATAAATAAAATATTCCAGTACAAAAATTAAATATATTCTTTTTTTTTAATTTGGTAAAAGAATATATAGATATCATAAAATTTAAATAAGAAGATTTATCTTCCAATTTAAATGCATATGAATATATTTCAATATCATTATAAATAGATGTTTAACATAATCATTAACTCCATTCACAAATCAAAAACTTCAATAACCTTCTCAATCTCAAGAAAATGTAAAGTTGCAGTTAATTCTTTTAGTTTGTTTATTGTTATTATTCAATATGTTTATATGAAAGTTTAAAGAAGTTATTTAAATGTGAATTGTTTTATAATAGGATGAGCAAAAAGCCATAATTAATGCTTTTCTTTGGTCGTCGTGTCAGAAATCAATTATGTTGTGATTTTTTGTTTTAAATCTCATATATGAGTGGTTAGTTTATGTGTTCAAATAAGGCTATGAAGTGTGGAAGTCACTTCCCCCTCGTTCCTCAAGTCCACATCACATTTCCACAATTCCACGTCTCTTCCCCCATCAAGGGGTGGTGTTCCCCCTTCCTCTTTTCCCTTCACTTTCCACCACACTTTCCAATATAAAAATGTTAAAAAGAACTCGGGCAGACATGGATAAATCCTCTTGCTCACCGAAATTTGAAGAAGATGAGGGGTGTTCCCGTTGGAGGGTTGGGGAAGGGTGCCACATGAGTTCCCCGGTCTTTCCCCCCAACTCACACCCCATAGTCTAAGTAAAGCAAATAAATGGTTAGGTTAACCGCTCCTTTTTCCATTATGTATGTACTAGTATACTGGCCCGCGCGATGCAGCGGGTTGGCTCTTTTGAGGAGCACAATCTAACCCTACCTTCCTTAAACATCATTATATTTGGGTATTATATTGTTATTATTATCAAAGTTGTTCGGACGAGTTGGCGCAAATGAGAGATGCGTGAAATTACCTAATTTGCATCAACAAACCCATTATTTGTAGGAAAGAAAGGTAAATCATTATCAAAAGTCATAAAGAGTACCTGTATCATTTCCAATTTTCATAGAGCTAAGCTAATTTGGGGTAACTAAATTTTGTTAAACCATTAACTCCGAAAAACAGACAAGTAAACAATCTGGATACAAATCGACAATGAATAAATGGACAGGGGGGAAGCAATAATAACCATGAATTCAAAAATAAATCAATGAAAAAAATGGAGACAAAGATGGAAACAACCATTTGGAAGCAACATTAATAATCAGCAAAACATTGACCTTTTGGATGTTTAGACCCACTTCCATCTCATTGGTCTCCTGCAATGTTCAATCAACTTTTAAAACCGATCTTATCAACCAAAACTCAATTTCAAACAACGTACTATTGATAGTTTACATGTCTCAGGACCCAAGAGAGAAAACTACCTTTCAATGAGAGAAAACAAGTAACTCGGAGTGTAAGCCTTAGCAAACTGAATCGGACGTAACACAAAAACCCCATCCTTTATTGAGAAACTGAAGTGGAAATAATGCTATTAATATTGTTGTATTATCAAAATTTTATTTTTGAAGAAAGTTACAATTCTAACTCAATGACTCTTCCCTGAAAGCAAACATGATTTAAAAAGTAACCAAAATTCAGTGCTTCTGCAATCTTGTAATCGTAAATAAGAAACAAAGAAAAAACTAATATGAAGCTCCAGTAGAAAATGGAATCTTTGTTCTTAATAACCTACTATACTACAACCTTGTAAAATAAACCCAAACGTTCTAAATTGTCATTTCTTATGACTGCTGCCTGCTGGGACCATCTGGGCAATAGGCAATTTTTCAGTAGGCCTATACAGGAGCAATTAAAAAGGAGTAAATATCAATTATTACGTGTTCAATGCATATATGGTGTTTTGGGACATGGGTGTGTTGAATTTGGTTGTAGTGAAGGGAGACAACAAGACGAGGGCTTATATGGGTTGTGTACTGAGTCAAAACAAGCTTCGGTCATTTTTAGTATGAGTAAACATGTGCCCGTTTGTGTTGCCATGCATACACTTTTCTTAATTGTTTTTGTAAATTTTCATGCCTAATTAGCAAAAAAAAAAAAAAAAAAGACACTCAACTTGATGCATCAGTCACTTATATATTTGAGATACCATACCAGTGGAGTCATTATATCAAATAGAGGTGGCAACACGGGCGGGTCAAAACAAGTTGAGCGAACACATTTTTATTCGTTTTTAAAAAATATATAAATGTGATTAAAAACTATTCTACAAAAAAAAAAATATCTAACTTTTTACTCAAAGAAAAAAGCCAATTTCAATGCAGTTGGAATACATTCAAAATTCATATGACTTTCAACCTATTTGACCTTATTTGTTTTTTAGTTAATAGTTTACCTTAACCAGTTTAAATCAGTCATCAAGAGTCCGATATGCTCACCTATGATAAGATCACAAAACTATTCTCCTTTGAACCTTGCCATGGAGACATGGAGTACTGTGCCTTTGTCAATAATTTAACTAAAACAAAAGAAAAAAACAAATGAACTTCTAAACCAATAAATTTTTTTTTGAGAAATGACTGCATTAAAAGAGAAAAAAAATCACTCACCCCCTATGTTATCTTCACATTCCTCATTGTCTAAGGAAATATGCGAAATAAGGAATAAAGCATTAAAAACTACTAATAATATATTAAACAAATATGTACATGAAATACACTAAGAGAATACATCATATATCAGTGGTTTTTGACAGAGTAAAAACTAATCAAGTATGATGGCTGATCCCCATCAATATGATATAATACTTATAGTGTAAGCCATGTACAGGGCATTAATTAGTTGACACCATACATTTTCATGTTAATAAGTAATTTGGTGATTGTGAGGGTTAAAATCAACAAACAAAAAAAAATATGGTGGTAGCTACATACCAAATGAACACGTGGGATTCATAGCAACGATAACTTCCTTTAAAGCCCCTGATCTGATGATACTAAGCACTTCTGTATCCCCAGTGAATCTGAAAAGCATAAAATCCACCAGATCTACTCAATTTACCGCATACCCAGAATCTGAAAATGCCGAATTACCTTTAAAGATGCAGTCATTGCTGCAATATCGTCCTTGTGGTTTTTATCATCATCTTCCACTCGGGCTTCTGAAAACACATAAACAAATTGAGATAATAAAAAAAATGCTAAGAGTAACAATAGCAGTATACCAATAATATCGAATTTAACGTTAAAAAATGTAAAGAAGCATACCTCAGGAGCCTTGAAGGCTTCTTCCCTCTTTCGCTTGTTCTCTGCGGTTTTTTCTGCCTGTTTTTCTGTCTTTCTTGCCATTTCTTTGCAGACTTCTTTTTGTCACTTAAAAAGTATTCATCACTGTCTAGTTGCATGTCAATCTGAAGACATTTAAATTTATTATTTTCAGATCATTTTCACTACATAAAAAAAATATTGTAACATGACTCCATTAAATAAAAATTAAATTTTCTAACCTTGCTTGGTGGTTGCGGTGGAGGGAATGGTGTATACTCTTTCTTCTCTTTAGTCTTAACCTTCTTTTGTTTAAACATTTTTCCTAAAAAATAAAAACAAATATTAACCTTCCAAAAACAAAGGAAAAGCAAATAGCAACTCATTTTACCCAAATCCTCTTAAGCTATATTAAATATATTTTACCCATAACTTGAACCAACTCTTCACATATAACCACGTCAAGATCGACAACGTTAGGTCAAATAATATTCAAAAACTTACTTTTTGAACTTGGGCAAAAACCTGTCCCAGTTTCATTTGCAAGCTCTGGATTATTAGCAAGATCTCTCTTCATCATGAGCACCTATCAAAATACATAAACAGTAAAAACAGAAAAGGTGCATTAGGTCGGTGATGGTAAATAATAATTGTGTGTTAAACATATAAAAAAAAGAATTCAATATACTCACTTTAATATTATACACAGGATGCATTTTGTTCAACATACAGTCTTCTACTACCGTCTTACTTGTTTCAAGCCTTTAAACGAGCCCATGGCAGATACGGAGTTTCCCTGTGCATTAACAAGTTAAAAAGCATATTAATTGGTAAAGTAGAGAGCAATAGTTTTCGTTTCTAAAGAGAAACAAGATTTACATATATATTTTTTAGAATAGAAAAGATCCAAGATGTCAAACCTGAACAAGTATATAGTAAGCGCGTCAATATCTCAAGTGCCTGCATTCCAAAAGGTATATATCAGGAAAAAAATACATAAAACAAATTCAGAAAATATCATAACATAAATCAATAATATATACTTCACTGCAAAAACTACTATTAACTAATCATTTAACTATTTCTGGATAAGAGAAAGTTCAGAAAATTGTATGTGGTCAAGCATGCTATACAGTTATTTGACCCATTAGCAGACCAATAACCAAAAGTCCCAAACCAAGCCATTTACTAATGAATAAAAGCCAATTCTGGTTACGTTGAGCTCTAACACTTCACATGACTGTAATAAATATAGTTGAAAACGTGCAAAAACCTACTACTGTACTACATCGCTTACAATGTTACTTTGTAATATAATATTTTTGCTTTGTAACAAAAGCTGTTTCTAAACGATGCATAAAAAAAATTGGATCAAAAATAAGCCTCATGCCATTGCCCTCATGGTCAACTTAACATGACTGATAAAGAAATACAACCTTTAGAGTTTGAGAATCAGGCCCAATAAGCCGTTGCCACAAATTTGTCCTGCAAATATAAAAATCATCAGCTTTTTCACATTTAGTTCTAACACATGTAGATATCAATCGGTATTTTTTTTATATTTCCACGTTTGTTACTCCATCTATAATGTCACAACTTTCACAAACCGGTGTCATCAAACTGTCATCTAGCGCTAAACTATAATATACAACACAAGGGAAAAAAACTATTAGATCAAAAGCTAACCCTAAATCCATCAAAAACCATAATTGTTACAAATAATAAAAATAAAAAATGAATCTAGCCAAGAAATCGAACATCAAACCTTTGTTAGAAAACAAAATGCTTGATGAAGTTCCAGCATTCCATTCGGTTTTAATCTTCACTGGGATAATCCAAAATCAATGACCTAACTGAATGTCATAATCATGAAACTAAATGATAAAAACGGTTGAATTGATGAAATGGCAAACACCAGGGAATTTATTGGGTTACCTTTATTACAACCTTTGATCTCCAAACGTGGGAACAAAATGGGTGAAATGTGGGAAACCAAGAAGGAAAAACGAATCATTCGATCATTGAATGAGTTTAATTCATAGGTGCATTCAATTGAGCCATCTATTACAAGGATGGAGGGTACTAAGGAATCATATTTTACATGTTAACTAAAAACAAAATATAAAATTCCTCTAATAATCTTGTAAGTGTTTTAATGTACACCTAAGTGACTAATTTACCCCTATCAAACAAGCTTTATTAAATTGTATATGTAGCAACAAAACTTGTACCCATGTCAAAATTACAATATGGTACATCACTCCTCCTTTATAATCTTGTAAGTGTCTTAATGTACACCTAAGTGACTAATTTACCCCTATCAAACAAGCTTTATTAAATTGTATATGTAGCAACAAAACTTGTACCCATGTCAAAATTACAATATGGTACATCACTCCTCCTTTATAATGTACTAGTGAGAATGCCCGCGCGTTGCCGCGGGTAATATGTTATATTGGCACATGTTGTGTGATGGTTATCATGTAATTTATTTTTACTACCTATTTGAAAACACAACTAATATATCAATTCAAAAAGTTTGCACTAATCCGCTTGCCATACCTTGGACTGTTTCATTAAGAAACCTGCATTGTTCTTTCTTTTCAGGTCGAACTGGACGGTTTACGACCCGTTTAACCACTTATTACAACCGCATGCAGCCCATTTACGACCCTTTAATTGATTACAATAACAAAACAATTTAGATCGTTCGTTATAGTAATAATTGAAATATTTTGAATATACTATCCAAATGATTCATCACTTGAGTTAATATAACAGTGTCTGTTGTTTTAAAGTGTCAAATGGGGTTAAATTTCAGATGCGCAAAAGACCCTTAAACAAAAGAGTTGGCTTTAAATTTCAGGTGCGCAAGAGACCTTTAAACAAAAGAGTTGGCGAAGAATGAGGATGATATAATTATTGTTCTTGCAATTCATGAGACAAAA